>JARHVA010003473.1:1450000-1457500 GCA_037957365.1 Torreya grandis | reverse complement strand
TAAATAAATAGGTAATTGGATTGCTAAGGAATAAAGTGATAAGGGAAAGTATGAGTCCATGTGCAACACTAGCATTGTTAACTCCAAATAAAGATGGAGGATGGAGAATGTGTGTAGATAGTAGAGAAATCAATAAAATTATAATAAATCATAGGTTTCTTATACCTCAGTTAGATTATATGATGGATGTTCTTACAGTGGCAAAATATTTTATAAAGATTGATCTAAGGAGTGGCTATTATCAGATTCGAATTGATGAAGGAGATGAGTGGAAAAATGTATTCAAAACTAGGGATGGATTATATGAGTGGAAGGTAATGCCATTTGGGTTATCTAATGCACCTAGAACATTTATGAGGGTGATGAATATATCTCTATGAGAATATATTGGTGAGTTTGTGTTTGTTTATTTTGATGATATTTTGATGATATTTTGATATTCATTAAGACTAAAGAAGAACAATTATAGCATTTGAGAATGGTAATGGATTTGTTAATAAAGGATAAGTTTTATACACATTTGAAGAAGTGCCAGTTTATGTATAATAATTTATTATTTTTGATATTTTTAGTTTTAGTAGATGGTGTGAAAATGGATGAAGAAAAGATAAAGGCAATTATTGACAGGCCTATTCCAAAAAGCATTACAGAGGTAAGAATTTTCCATGGTTTAAAAAAAAATTATAGAAAATCTATTTAAAAACTTATTAGTATTGTGGCACTAATAACAAATTGTATGAGAGGGAAGGAATTTGCATGGACTAGAGCAGCCATAGAAAGCCAATTTTAGCATTATCAGATTTTAATAAAGTATTTAAGGTTGATGTTGATGCTTCATTTGTGGGAATTTGTGTTGTGCCAATTAAGAAGGAAAGCCAATATCATATTTTAGTGAGAAATTGAATGAGGTAAGAAAAAAGTATTATACTTATGATGTTGAACTTTATGAAATTCTATAGGCATTAAGACATTTGAGGCATTATCAGGTGCATAAGGAGTTTATACTATTTACAAATCATGAATCTTTAAAGTATGTGAATACACAAAAAATGTTGAATAGTAGGCATGCAATGTGTGTTTCTTTCTTGCAGGGGTATATTTTGTGTTGAAACATAAATTAGGAAAATAGAATTAGGTAGCTGATGCATTGAGTAGGAGGGTAGTGTTATTAACTACTATGGTGAGTGAATTAGTTGTATTTGAAGCTATTAAAGAATTATATGATATTGATCCATATTTTAGCAAGGTTGTTGAGTAGTGTATGAATTTATTAATAGGTTGGGAAAATGCTAATCATGATGAATATCTTATAAAAGAAGGTTATCTCTTCAAAGGGAAACAATTATGCATTCCATTTGGGTCTCTATGAGATAATATTTTAAGAGAATTACATAGTGGTGATTTGGCTAGACATTTTGGTAAGATGAAGACAATAGATTTGGTGGAGGAAAATTATTTTTTTCCAAAGATGAAGAGAGATGTAACAAGGTATATTTCAAGGTGCATAATATTTTAGGTGGATAAAGGACATGCACAAAATATTGGACTATACATACCATTACTGATTTCAAAAGGACCATGGATAGATTTGAGTATGGATTTTGTGTTGAGATTGCCAAACACATAGAGTAGTAATGATTCAATTTTAGTTTTTGTAGATAGATTTTCTAAAATATTTCATTTCATTACATGTAAGAAAACCAATGATGCCACTAGAGTTGTAGAATTACTTTTTATGGACATTGTGAAATTACATAGTGCTCCAAAAACTATTACTTCAGATAGGGATATGTAATTTCTAATTCATTTTTGTCAGAATTTATGGAAGAATATGGGTAATAAGCTATAATTTAGTAGTGCATATCAACCAAAAATAGATGGATAGATAGAAGTTGTGAATAGGAGCTTGGGAAATTTATTAAGATGGATAGTGGGAGAGAAGCCAAAGCAATGGAACATGGATTTACCACAGGCGAAGTTTGCATATAAAAATTCAATGAATAGATCAATATGAAAGTCACATTTTAAATTTTTTTATGGGGGAAATCCTATGGGTATTTTATATTTGGTATAATTTCAAATTGCAAATCAAATTAGTGATGATGCAGAAGCATTTGCAAAGGATATACAATAGTTGCAAGGAGTAAGAAGAAAGTTGTATGAAAATAATGAGAGATATAAATCTGAAATAGATGTCATAAGATAGTCCAAATTATTTAAATAAGGAAAGTTAGTAATGGTTTACTTGAGGAAATAAAGATTTCCAAAAGGCACATACAACAAGTTGAAGTACAAAAAAATTTGACCATGCATAATCATGAAGAAAATCAATAATAATGCATATGAGGTAAGTTTAACACACAATTTTGATACATCTCTATGATTTAATGTTTCATATTTATATTAAGTACATGAATAATATTATGAAGGTGATGAAGATGAAGAGGTAAATTGGGAGTAGTAGGTTCCAAAGAAAAAATTATGCAGGTTTTGGATATGAAGATAGTGAGCACAAGGTAAGGGAATTATAATAGATATTTAGTGTTATGGGATGGATTGTAACAAGAAGATAACACTTGGATTATATAATGAGAGCTAAAGATGATTGATAAGGAAAAATGGTAGCAGTACAATTAGGGGAAATTGCAGGAGTTGAGTTGTTTTCAACCAGATGAGAATGATGTAGAAAAAATAGGCCAACCTTCTAGAGGCTATAAATTTTGAATTGTAGCTCTATTTGAGCTCTTCCACATGCCAAAATGACCATATCAAAAATTTTGATTCTACCCTAAGCTATTCTATCCACTTATATTTGATTTAGATATTTTCTGGAGGCCAAATGTGATCATCTAAGGGTCTACAATTAACATTTAATGATTTTTTTGAAAAATTTCTATTTTTAGAAATTATATATTTTTAGAACTAGAAGTTAACTTTAGTTTAACTTCATTCCATGGGATAATTTTAGTATTTAAGTTATTTTAGAAAAATTTTAGATCGATGCGCATTTGCATGTGAAACTATAAATAGTAGCTACTAAAAATAAATGTTTTTTTAGATTTTTTATTTTTTTAAATTTTTGTATGTCAACTCTAAATTCTGAGTTGTGGCTTATTTAAGCATGGTTTGATTTTGTAATATTTTTGAACAATCAATATGAATCAATTATAAGTAGTGTTTCAAGATATTGGTCTATTGGTAATTTTCTTGTTCTTGTTAGTTTTTGGGTTCATTAATTTTAGGGTGATCATGCCCCCAATATAGTGTGATGATGAATTGTTCCAAGTCCATTGAAAACACATAATATCAATATCATAGCCAAAGTATAACTAGTCTAGCTAATCTAGCCAATTTATTTAATCATTCCCAAGTCAAATGGTGTGACCATATCAAACTAAAATAATATAATAGTAGTTATAAGTCCATCAATGACATGTAATATCACTTGCACTAATAAAAAAAATCCAACTTTTTCAGTAGATAAAAGCATACATGTGTGTATAATTTGAAAGTGTATTTATAATTTGGTGCATGTACACTTAAAATATGTCTCAAGATGAAGTATCTATCAAAATGTGACCTCTTATGTATAACATGTATATAATATGTATCAAAAATATGAAAATATCTTTCCCAAATATGTGCCCATTAAATATAATTTTGTCAAAAGTGTATATCTAAATCATGTAGAGTATGTAAATTGAATCAAAATTTCTAATTTTATTAATTATATGTATGTGTAGTCATGTATTTTATATCATGAACCCACTAATTTTTCCCCCACCCCATTTTGATGTGAGGGGTTTTAAAAAGTGATAATCAACTTATATCTAAAAGGATAAGATAACTATGTTTTATATGTGTGAATGATTTAATTAATAAGTATATATTAGTGTCATGTTGAAGTACATTTATCAATGAAGTTCACAATATGCATCGATAACAATCCATAAGATTCATGATTAAAAATCATGAAAATATTTATAAGATAAAAAGATATAAAAAAATCAATCACACATGCAAGATTAATCAAATGCCACATAAAATGGGTCTAAGGAGACCACAATCAAGGGGCATGTTCAAATGATGCACACCCAAGTGGAAAACATGTGAACATTTCCACACACCCAATAGACAAGAAAAACATAGGGTAATATGGATAACATGTAAAATAACATGTTCAATGTTCAAAAAATGAGGAAAAGAAGCCAAAAATAAGCACACTTAAGTAGGTTAATGTAAATTAATGTATTGAGAGATAAACAACTAGTATAACTACATAATATTAGTCCCTATATTAATGTGTTATCAAAATGTCATGTACAATATCATATCAAATACATTATGTAAGATACCAACATGTTTATAAACATTTTAATGATATATAATATTTGTAAGATAATGTAAAATGATTAAAAAATAATAGAGCATTTGTTAAGCATGAGCGTATAGAATAAATATACCCCCAATAGAGTATGTCACACTATAAGAAGAAAGGTCCAACATTTGAATACTTAAGATATCATGGGTCTAATGTATTATTATATCACACTCAAGTACACATGAAATATATGTGTGTATATAAATGATATGTTATCAACCAACATAAAGTAAAAACCATATGTAGAAGCTAATAAATATGTGAAATGCTAAATAATTTTGGTATTTTTGAATTATTTAAATGTTTTTGTATTTTAATAAATATTTGATTTTTTGCATTTTTTTAGGATTTTTAGGATTTTTTGAATTATATTGATAGCAAATTATCCCATAAAATGGATGCTCATAGGGTAATATGTACTTTAAATGTGGTATAATAAATTGGTCATGCTACCAAGTATCATGTGTATGTGTCAAATCTAGATGTGTTGAATCTATGGTGATCTATGTATGTATCATATGATTATGTGGTCATGAAGTAGTAAAATAAGATGTAGGGTTTAATGAAACCTAGTATTGTTGTTATTTTTTATTTTTATTTTGTGTAATAGTGGGTGTTATTACCCATTTTGAAACATGGTGTTATGATGTAGGTAAATGGCTAGGTCGTGAAGGTATGAATGTGGATATTTGAGATTCTATTGTAGATATATTATATAAAGGCCTCTCAAGTGTGGGATGCCTAGGAAAGGGTATTTTTTATTTCTTACCTTTTTTCAAATGATTATCCTTATTAGTTTTCATAATTAACTATTGTGCAACAAACATTTCCAATTTCAAAGGATGTTCATATAGAATGCCAAAAACTATGATTTCCTTGTTGGAATTAATATACTTAAGATAACCATGAATTTTGGAAGGTACCTCATGGATGTTATGTATCCAAGGACATACAAATAACATATCAAACACACCCATATGCTATATAACTAAAAAGGTTGTGTTCATATGTATTAAACCAACCTAATGAGGTAAATTATTCTCACCAAAAACTTGGTGTAGCTTCCCATCGAATGAATTTACAATTTTAGTTAAAGGGTATAAATCATCATGTTTGTATTCATAAAATGTGAGTAAAATCATGGTACGTAAATCATCACTATAACCATTGTTAATCACAACACTATGTATAGGTTTATGATCAATATATGCCTTGATAAATAAGAAATGAAGATTTGAATAATCATCCACAATCCCATTTCCATAAAATTAAATGTAAGGTCTTAGAACCATAATAAGTATCTAATGATAAAGTGTGACAATAGTTTAATATAATGTATACCCATAATATGGTGTAGGATATGTATTATATGCCATTTACACTTATGTAGTTTGTTGAGAGTGATATTGTGATATATCATTAAAGATTGTTCAGTTTTGATGGTCACCAGGTTGTGACCTTGAATCCTTTTGAGGATCATCAAACTTAAGTTTATCCCAATTGATGATATATTGTATCTTATTTTTTAGAATGTAAAATCTATATTTCTAATGTCTTGAACATTAGTGATAGTCACAATAGGCATAAACATCATATCCTTTTTGTAAATTTTTAATTGTATCAATGACCATAATAGGAAGGAGAGATATTAAAAGGAACTCTATGAGATTATTAAGTATTGGAGATTGAGACATAATTAATCATGTTAGTTATCTCTTAGGTTCATTAGATAATAAAATACAATTAGGTTGTTATGACACTTTATTCACTAGTGTTTGGGCTTCCATTTTAAACTTTGCATCTATGTGTAAATATTTATTTTCAAGGAGAATATTATGCTTGGTATATTTTACAAAGTTAAATAGAGAGGATATAGATGTTGGATCCACATTAATTATCATGGTTGTCATATCTAATGTTCTCAAAAGGACATCCTTGTATTGGGGTACTTATGCAACAAATCAAAAATAAAAAAATTATTGATAATATCATTAGAATTCTATGCAATATTATATGCCAATAAAACTTGTTACATGTATTCCATATGGTTTATTTTATTATGGACATTAATTTTTATTAATAAATTAAAGTCTTGATCAATGATATCCTTTGATTGAATTTTGTTTGATCAAAAGTAATAAGATTCTCATTGTGGATGAGATATTTAATAATATATTTAAAAGTAACCATTGTTATGTTGTTTGTTAACTTATTTTTGCATAACACTTCTAATATATTATTACAAATATTTAATTGTTTTAAAAGGTCAAAAATTGAGATATTGGTATGTGCATTTCTTGATTTCTCAACAAGATCATATCCATTATATTTGATTATTAGTATAGGTATAGGAGGAACTTGTGTCATAGGTTTCAAATCATTATAGGGAAATTTCTAAACATAGATTTTATTTTTAATCTTGTTTTAAATCACTCCTGATTAATTTAGTAATGTATGAAATATAAAAAATAATGACTACCATTATGAACAATATAATGAATTAAATGCTAATTTCATCGATATTAAACATGATTGTTTCTTTTAAAATAAATGTAAATATGATTTTATAAATATTTAAAATTCATAAATTAGAAATCAGAGAATTAGAAAACCCTAAATCAAGCAAGGGTGTGCATTAGGAGACATAGAGGTTGGGTTTACCACCTTTTTAACCTTTTTTGGGATTGTTTTTACTAAGGGATAAGAGGAATAATATATTAAATAGTGATATAACCTACTCATAAAGTCAATCCAATTAAATAATTTACTTTATGATATTTAAATTAAATTCTAAATTACAAAAGTATTAAATATATAAAGTATATTGCCATACAATATTTTTCTTGCATAGTCGAAAAGAAGAAATAATAATTAACTTATGTAATTATGCACATATAAACATAAGTTGTGCAAGTGTGGAAAAATTTATGTGATGTTAAATAACTAGTCATTAAATTCTATAAATAGTCTTTTTGGCTTTTTGGACACTTTCTCTCCTTGTGGACACTTGTGTAGATCCTATTATCTGAATCCCAATGAAACCGACATGTAAAAAATGTTAACTATATCAAGATGTGATAAATTAGGTCTTTCTATGTTTTTTCACCTTTCCATTGATG
>JARHVA010003473.1:1340000-1445000 GCA_037957365.1 Torreya grandis | reverse complement strand
TAATCCATGAAATTATAGAAATGCATGGAGGAGACTAATTAATAAATAAATATTTTTTGGAGGTTTATGTAATGTTTTTTATTCATAATAATTTGTAAATCTAAAATATTCTCTCTAAGGTATTAATATTTACAAGATATTTTATTAAATTTAGAGCAAACTATGAACTATTATTTTATTATGCATAATATAACATGTATTCTAATATATCGGGAACATAAATATGATTTCATTTAATAATTTTTTTTAAAATTTAATTATATATTATAATTTTCATTCAAAAAAGTACACAATATATAGAATCATTATACTAAATTCAAATTCCTATCATAGCTTTCCTTTCATTCTTCACATAAACACATAATTACAATGCTTCTATTTAATATTACAAGTGTAACAATGCATCAAAAAATCCCAATCTAAAGTATTAATTTTTGATACAAAAACTTTAAATATAGATGGAATTATGAAAAGTTCATGCATTTAACCATAAATATAAGGCAAGGATGGGCTCACCTCCCATCATAATTCCATCATTCAGCAACTGTCCTAGATACCCCTATAATAATGACTCTAAAATATGGTCATAAATATTACCATTAAATGTTTATAATTTATTAATTAATCTTTTATTCATTTGAAATGAAAGTATAATAGGTAAATCCTTTAGTTTAGTGCCTCATCTTATGAACTAGTAAACACCTCCTACATTTTAGCAAACACTTACATCTCAACAAATGACAAACACTCCAAATGAGGCATACCAAAATAGATTTCAAAATAATATATATAACCCTCTCATAAAATTTTTAATAACCTACTTCTAGGGAATTAAATGAGGATGGATTTATGTAAAATCATCACCCTTTCCCATTCTACCATTCAAACTTAATACCATGTAGGTATCATAACTTCATGTATTTCGAACTAAAAATTTGACATTTAAAATTAAAAAAAATGGGAAAAAAAACCTTACCAATAAACCCTTATAGGGTAAAAAAACATTTCTTTAGGCCCAAAACATATACAAAAGTTGTTGATTGCAAGCAAAAAGGCCTAGCCAATCAATAACTAGTTATCAAAATTTTAATGAGATAATAATGGATTATTTTAAAATAAAACATTGAATAAAAAGGTTTAAAAATACCTCAGGCCTCAAGTATCCATTTTTTATTACATACCAATCCTCTAATACTTATCTCCAAATTAGCCTCCATTTCCCAAGATATCCTAGTTTATTCATGCTTAAGCTCCAATCTCATTTTCAAAATGGTGAAAAGTTGTCCACATGGATGGATTCCCATTTAATTATAGCGGAAACCATCAATCCTTGGCTAGTGTCAAGGTGACACTTTTCCCTTTCCATGGCTTTATCTCTCACAAAATTCTTATATGGATTTTTTTTCTTCTTACGAGACATGCTTATTCTTACATGACATGAAGGAAATCATGGCTCACCCATAATTTATAAATGTTTCCCCTTTTTTATGCAATTAACTATCACATGGAATGTACTAAATTTTTTTTGGAATCCTGTAAATAATCCAATAAATCACTTTTGGGAAAATGGATTTAACTCCAACAAAAATATCTTAAAATCACTCCATGTGACGTTCAAAAATTATATACCTAAATTCATTTCATACTTTTTAAGATGTGACATCATGTCAACTCCCCATTCATCCTTATGACCTTATAGAGGTTTTAATAAATATCTAAGTTATGGCTAAAGAGAGTATGAAAAGTGTTATTTAAACTAGAATTTCATAATTAAAACAAGTGAATGATACACTTACAAAAGACTAAACTAGGTGTCAAAAATGTACATAACACATCTAGTGAATGGTAAAATCCATTACTAGTATATTCATATATCCATTGCTTGTAAACATATAGTCATTAACATCATTACACATAATATTTCTCTATCCTCGGATAGTTGAAGAAAATAAAATTGAAACAACCTCAACTAGCATGTAAAAACATGGAATGTATACATAAAATCATGAAAATAATCATATTATGTCAAAAAACCATTTTAATTAATTATAAATTTATAAGTATATATATTATTAAACAATATGATATCAATATTAGAATACAACAAACATAATTTAAATAAGAAGCTAGGAAGTGGGCCTTACATTCCCTTCTCTTTATTAGACTTCCTCTTGGAAGTGACTAAAATATTTGAATTATAATTTATATGATGTTACAAAAACATATATGAATCCTACTAACTCAACATGGTTGTATCTCTAATCTAATAATCTCAAACCTTAACTAAAAGATCACAAAGTTTAATAATTGACAACAAAAATATCTATTTTTTAATATATCAACTCCACCAAATGTGAGTTACTCTCCAAGGCATGATTTTAAATCTATTTTATTAATGTTAGGTTTATAATATATGATAATTTAATTAGGAATGGTTAAGTTCCTATCAATTATCACTAAATAGTAAGAACATGTATAACAATGTGCCAAGTTTCATGTCCATGTGAAAAGGTAAGGATTTATTTAAATTATTTGATTAATTTATATTTTATTTTAATATTATAGGAGCACGAGACTTTTAATCTCATTATTTCCCCATTGTTATCCTCATAATGAATAAACTATCTAAACATATTGAACCCACAAGATTAATAATAAGAGATCATTTAACATCTTAAGACGTTTTTAAATTACAAAATGAATAAGAATTATGATTTCAAATCAATGGTATTAGATAAGGATTTATAAATTTACTTTCACCAATGCCCAAACACTTCACTTAATCCATTACGAATAATTTTGGCACTCATCCCATTGCCCAAAACTTAAACAATCAAATCATTTGGAAGACTTTGGGAACTCATCTCAATGCCCAAACCACAATCAAATATCATATTAATACAACTTTATAAGCTGGTCTTGATTCATAAACCCTAATAACTTAATCCATTTTGAAGACTTTAGACATTAGTCTTGATAACCAACCATTAAAAAAAATAAAAATAAAAATAAAAAATTACACCAAGGTGTATCTATTAAGACAACATGACCTATCTCCATCGTTCCAAATATTAGGACGGAACACATCCTATCAATAACATAAACAAGACTAAATATCACATCATCATTATATCATTTTGAGAGGAAAACATATGAGATAAATTTGTCCTACATTTCTCAACAAGTTACTCCACATGTCCTTAGATTTTACCTTTTTCTAAGACTAACAAGATAATATTCACCTACTATTCCCATACTCACACAAGGAGAAATGTACTACAAAATGGGTCAACAAAACATGTTTAACGTGTGATTTTTTAAAAAATATAATGGATGAGTAAAATTAAATTATGTAAATATACTAAATCAATTTGAAAAGGATAAAAAATTAAAATTACCAATAATTCATATTAATCCAAACAAAAAAGATGGTAACAAATGACTTAATAGCTCAATCTAATCAAGTATGAAGATAAGTAAGCAAATTAAGAGTTCCAAAATTCAATTAATGTTTGAAATAAGAAATGGTTATAAAACCTTCAATCCCATAACAAGGAAAACCCTAAAAAATTATTTTAAATCAACCTTATAATTCTAAATCCATAACTTAAATAATTTAAAGTGGAGAAATTTAACAATTTCAAATATAATAATGTTGAACAATGTGGATCTATAAGGCCAAAAGTGGGAGTAGGGAAATATAGTATCACTAAACCAAAATTAAAACTCTTAAATACCATTGTGTATTATGCATTATGTATAAAAGTACCAAGTTTGTAGGTATTCCACACTCTTACCAATGTGTAAGTTCAAAATATCAAACATGTTTTCCCCAGTAGTTAAAAAATTTTAAAAATGAAGGCATCATACCACTCTAGTTTAAAATATATTTATTCAACATAATTAATAAGACTATATTTCCACGTTTGAGTAATGTAAAATAATTAGTATAAATGTACATGGATTCAATCCAAAAACCCACTTCACTTATCATCGTATAAAATTAAAGTTGACTCAAAGGACTTATGTTATTATCACTTGATAACAAAAGAGTATAAAATCATCTCGATGCTATCTATTTTTTAACTCCAAAAAAATATTACATTATGTCAATGGGACATATGTAATATCAATCCATAGATAATTAAGCCTTATAAGGTATAATACACTCGCATCACATACTAAACTCCTCCATTACAAGAAGGATGCCTGCTACTCAAGGGTGGTGTTAATTTTTGATACATTCATTGAGATAGTATCCCCTTAAATTATTGTTCTTAAGGAATAATATGTATGTCAAATAGGTACAAAATTTCTTAGGTTAGAAACATAATTTTCTTTCAAAACACCTACTTCATATAATGCAGGTTTCCTTAAGTGATTTTTATAAAATGAAAATATTCTATTAATCACAAGAGATGTTTGATATAAGGTGATTGAGAAGGTTCTAGGATATCTTATTCATGAAAATCATGAACTACATTGGGTATTAAAAAACCCAACATGTTGCACATTAAACAATTATACTTATCATTTAAAATAATTGACTAATAACTCTATAAAGGGTAAAACTCATCCCTAATGACAATTACCAATACTAAAAATCCCCTTCTCAAAATTTTTCTTGAAAATACATCCTAAAATTTCAAGGTTTGTGTGTCTTATGTAATATAATGACCTAAATGTTTTTGTCTTCATAAGGACAAGGTCCAGCTTAAAATAATAACCTCTACACATTTCAAGAAAATCATACATCAATCAATGAAAAAATCATGAATAAATGGGAAATATATCACATAAAGATTCAAAGTAAAGTGAAACTCCTATATGAATATGAAAATAACACAACACTAGAATACATTCTCTCATGAAATCAAGATTTTTCAAGAATCATTGAGGTAAAACTCATGAACTAATCATCAAGCCATAGAAAATAGTGGAATCAACCTCATAATCCATGCAAGGGTGTGGTATGGTATAAAAAAGGCACTAAAATCCCTAATAATCAACATCTATGTCTAATAAATTATTGCATGCCAGAATATTCTACATGCATTTGTATAACACATACCATTTAAAAGAATAAATGGTCAACACAAAAGATAAATTGTCACCTATAAAAATATCAACAACCACAATAGATTTAATTTTATAATCTAAGTTAAATTGCATGCTATAGGAAACAAGCATACATGTTAAAACATTACACCATAATTATATCATGATAAAATTCCAATGAAAATTAGGGCACACCCACTTAATGTTTAAGGTAAATTATAGCTCTTAAAAAACTTATCTATCATCAATGTGATGATATCTCATAGGAAACTCACTCAAATAAGCATCCACCATGGCATAATTATCCACTAATGGGATAAAATGAATAAAGTCACTAAACACAAAGAAACTCAAAAATTATGAATGATAATGAAAATCATATTCCTATCAAAAACACCTACCAACAAGGTGTCATCTAAAGATTTGTTGATTAAACACAAAATTCTTCTCAATATAAATTACTCCAATAACTGGATCATAACCTTAAAAGGTTCATGACCATAATGTTTGGATATCAACATCCAAATTATATATGTATGTCTTTAGTAATAATCAAACATGAAACTTGGTTTTGGTTTTTGTGGTTCATGTCTGGTATGTTTGTTTCCTAGCTATTTTTCTAGCACTTTTGTTTTAAGATATTATTCAGAGAGGGAATTTTATGATATATCTTTAGACTATTTACATATTGGATGGATCCAATCTCTTTTATGACAAATTTGGAGATGGTTATTTAGGGGATGTGTTGTTTTCTTCATGACAATTGTCTCTTCTTCATTAGTTTATGTTGGTCTCAGTGAGTGATTATCTTTTTTCAAGTCTATTTTAAGGTTCATCTAGTTTATGGAGGATATTTGGAGGGTCAGTGCCCTACTTTTTACCCTTACAGATCATCCATGGTTTTGTTAGGTTGGGAGTTTTTTTTGGTTGTGGAACATTCAATTTTAGTTTATTGTGTCTTTTAGCTTTTTATTTGATATGTGAGTTGATGGTTTTTGAATATTTCCTACCTCTATTTCAATGGATGTTGCTTAAAATCATTCTTAGCCATAGACATTTTAATCCCTAGGAGTGGATATGTTTATGATTTTTCAAGTCTAAAGTGTTTATTATTTGGGGAGGTCATTACTATGTTTCTCTTCACTTCTTAGTGAGGTTTTTGGATTGGTTGAACTATTTATAGTAGTGATATTATGGAGGACCATTTTGATTAAGGAGGGGTTTCATCTCCCCTTTCATTTTTTGTTTAAACTTTAGGTCTTTTTGGTTTATTGGCCCAATTGGATGCATGAATACTTGAAGTTAAGGAGTGTTATATTTTTAGGAAAAAAGGATCCCTATTATTTATTTTGACTTTATTATGGTTTCACTAAGTGGGATTGTATTCCATGTTTGGTTTCTTGGGTCACATACCTTTCTGTTACATTTTTAGTGTATCTCAAAACACATAAGATCTATCCTCTAGGATCTTGTTTCATGTTGGCATATTTTGATATAATTTTACAAGTTTGGGGATCCACTAAATACCTTATTTTAGTTATGTTTCTTATATATGGATCTGGTTCATCCTTACTTATACCCTTATTTACTAATGGTAAAGGCAATTCTTGAGAGATATCATTGAATTTTTTTTTCTCCTTTGTCTCAAGATATGGGACATGCCAACACCCTTATATTTAGTTCATAATTCCAACACAAAATCATTTACCATTAATAAAATAAAATAATAAAAAATGGAAAAAGAGGACATAATATGACTCTAACATATTCATGATTTACTTAAGTTAATGTTCAAACCTTTTTGGTGTCAAAATTCCACATAAGGTATGTTTCTCTTCTCCAAACCTCACCAACACCAAAATCTAATAAAAACTTACTCCATCATGTGCTAAACAACAAGGAATAGCTCACTACCACAAGGAGACAAGGATCACTCAAAATAAGGAAGGTGCAAACAACATGATCCATAGGAGTTTCCTTGACAAGGCCTTTTACATGTAATTACCTATCCATCACACAATATATTACAATATTATACAACACTCATGTATGTGGATAAGTTATAAGTGCAAAATGATGAATACCATATTGAGTCTCTTGATCATTTACATATGCTAATTATATCTACAGGCTCTCAATAACCCTATATGGTCTAATAATACATGCCCTATAATAAATAACCCTATATTGGCATAGAACAAATAAAATCACTCATGAATTTAAGGCTACTTGGCCCTCACAACCATCTTATCCTCACAAAACCTAGGTGGATATTTTATTCCCAAATTTCACCAAAACTAAACCACTATATAAGGTGGGTGAATGTACAACAAGTCCCATCATTGGTATAATAAGTTTATATACTTAAATAATAAGTTAGGTGTATACCTATTATTTCTACCATTTTGGTGTCATAGTTGTTCACCACCATCACTATTCCACATCATTCTATGATTAAAATCTAATTTTTTCTATCATCCCAAAATCATTAATCTAATTAACCTTTTCATCCCCAATCTGAGCACCATGTCCCTAATAACATTATTACATTACATCATGCCCATAATTTTTACATCTTAGATCAAATCATCACTTAAGAAACATCTCCACCAATAAATTAATCAACTAGTATTATTTACACAATGAACCTTGTAAAACTCTGCAAATGTCAAATCAAAGTTAAGAAGTTAAAAAATTATGTAAAGTTATATAATTATGCCTAAATAAAAAAGTACATAGAGTATACAATTTATATAATTATTGAAAATAAAAAATCAAATAGTCATCTCAAATTGATGACATCATCACCCACTTGTCATAAAATATTCCCAAAATCCCATACAAGGAACAAAGTGAAAAGAGAGTCCATTCCTAATTTAGCCTTTTTAAATAGCCCTTCAGCCTTTAAGAAGTATATCAAAAATTAGGAATGTATCAAAAATTAGAAATGATGAAATGCCCATGAAGAAGACCCTTCAAATTTTTTCCTAATGAAAATGAACCTTCAGCCTTAACCCACCTACCCTTTGGCCTTTTTTTAAAGTGCCCTTCAACCTTTTGAAATTATCCTTCAAGAATTTTGTCTCAGTCCCTTTACCCAATGAAAATGACACTTTAGACTTTTTATTGTCAGACATTTTGTTCAATACAAAAGGCCCAAAATAATTCCCTATAGCAATATTTCAAATATAATTTTTCCAAAACAATGACCCCAAGGGCACATACCCTTCAGGATTTGTGCAACCTACCCTTCAAGACTTTTGTCTCAGACACCTTAAAAATTAGATCCTTCAAGACTTTTGTCATGGATGAAATGCCCTATGAAGTAGACCCTTCATATTTTTTCTTGATGAAAATAGCCCTTTGGGACATTTAGAAATGATCCTTTGAGATAAGTGCTTTGGAACTTTATCTTGAAAAAATAGGTCTTCAAGGAAATTATAGCAAACATTTTATCCAAAATAATTCCCTTGATGGAATTATTCTATGTACATATCACCAAAATATTTTTCGCGACGAATGCCTTACTACTGAGAACACTACTATCCCTTATTATATTTATTTGAATAAAAGGTGAAAATACTTCTCATTAATAGTATGAGACGCCAACTAACTTGAACTAAATAAGTTTGGATTATGCAATAATTAGAAGAAAAGTGAATGTTGGGAATTTATGTTGCATGAATCACTATTTAATGCAAAATTATATATATTTAATGCACAACCATTGAATCCTTCATTACTTTCTAAAAGAACTTGCATTCTAAGTCTCCTACTATATTATGCATTGAATAACCCTATCTACTAACTAAAAACATAATTACGAGTAAACATTGATTAAGATAGAGTGGAATTTACCATATAACATGCATAGCATCAAAAAGTAAACTATAAGTAGCACAAAACATATACATTAATGGCATCTTCATCTGGAACATTTAGGGGAGGAAATCCACCATCTCCATACTCAACCAAATATTCTATAGAGTTTATGGATACAGTGTCTGACACTACCATATTCAAAAATAGATACACCAATTATTCAAAGTTATAGGATGTAGTCAATTTTTGCGCATGTTTTCATGGGAGGATGAGATGACACTTGTTAAGAGGGTATTTTTCTAAGAATTATATGCTTTCAAATTCTAAAAGTTACATTTTTCTATTGCCAAGCTAGAGGTGATGCCATGCATTGATATCCTATGGGATCTATTTTTATTGGGTAGGATATCATAGGATTATTTCCTTCATTACTCTAGAAATAACACACTTGTCATTTGAATTTTGGGACCTAACTTCCAAAGACACTTATCTTTGAACATACATGATACACACTTTGACAAGCATATATTTCCTTATTTCAATGAATATATATCAATAGAAAAGGCACTCTCTTCATGGTTACTCCCAGACCAGACCATCACATAGAAAGGGAAAAATTTAAAGGGAATTATTTCTATTGACAAGTTTAAAATGGGGATATGCATCAACATGGCTCTCTTGAAATGACATTACTGTATGTCAGATATTAATTTTTTTAAATCTATATTGGGTGCCATTATTATAGATGATGATCACCCATGAGGCTGCTTATACCTTAGGTGAGATAATCAGCTTCCATCTAAGAGAGAACATAATCCATAAGGACAAGCATCCTATGCCTTTAGTCCATTTTTATATGATGTCTTATTTGATAGATGCCTTTATGGTAACTTGTTATATATACCTTAAGGAATTATGGAATCCAATCATATACTATATCAAAAAAAATTGTGACCATTACCAATTTATAAATATATATGCCTACACAAAAAATATGGTCAAAATAGTAGAGGACATATATTTTTAGTTTTGGAAATCCATTCATAGATTACTTCCTCTATTATAACTTCATATTCATAATGATTTGATGGAATAAGGTTAATCCTTTATGTCTCCCAAAATACATCCTAGACAAGTTGGTAGAGGAAAAAATTGCTTTCCAATTATGGTGGAGTGTGGAAGAGAACCTATCTAGGTAGAAGAAAGATTTGTACTTTGGCCACCATATAAAAATTAGAAGAATGGTTCACACAATGAGGAAACATTTTGGAGAAGTGGAAGGAAATCATAAGAGTTAAACTTTCCCTATGCTTCCACATAGAGATTGGGATCCACATGGAATTATTTAGAATCATATATAAGGACTTAATATCCCTTACAAACATGAGACCTATTCATATTATTTTATATTTATAAATGCAAAATATGATGAATATGTTTAATAGAGGGCAATAATTTATGTATTAAAGGAAGATCATTTAAGAATGATCCAAGATGATCCCTCAGTCACTGTAAGAGAATTGGATAGAAAGAAGGATCGATATAATGGTAGGAGCATTATGAATTTTGAATAAGATAGTTTGAGGATAAATCCAAGGACTAGGTGGGTCCCTCATCTCAATCTTCTCTTTTGAAATTACAGGCTAAAAAGAAAGAACTCAAGGTGCTTGAACCTAGTTCTAGTAGGGAAGCATAGGTAAGTGACCCCATCAGTTTAGATTTTTATGAGGAAAAAACATAAGAACAACCCACTATAAGTGACATTCAAGTGATTAATACTATTCTATAGGTTTAGATTACTACATATATAGGGATAACAACACAAAAATTAGTCGCATCTACCCAACAAGCTCCCCCCTAAACATAACTGAAGACTACTCTAGTTTACACAAGGAAACCTAAGACTCCAACAAGTAGTCCCATAGTGGAATAATCATAAGGCTTTATTGATGCACCTCCACACTTAGAACCAACATAGGGAGAGGTTGTGATAATTAATGATATTGAGGATTATTCTAATGAAGAGGCAGATCTAGAAATAACTAAGGTCATGAGCCTTCGATCAAGGCCTACAATTCCTAGTTCCTCAATTAATTATCCCTTCACAAGTGTTCCCTTATGTTTTGTTCTAATTTTTGGATGTGTTTCCATTTTTTATATGTTTAGGACACCCCAAGTAGAAGTGCCTACTTCCACCTCCATTGATCCCTTCACGACCACTACTATTGATCCACTCTCCACTTTTGTCCCACTCACCATGTCAACCTCCTTTATCCCTTCTAGAACTTCCACTATTAGAGTCTTAAATAAGAAGAAGGTATCTAGGAAGGTACAAACTACATTGGTCACTCCATAACTCCATGTCTATTCCACTTAGATCACCCTTCCAATGCCTTCCACCACCACTATACAATAAATTATTGTGACAAGTACTAGTAGGGGAAGGAAGGCCAAATGCTAATTGATCATAGTTAATCCACTCCCTAAATTTGGAGTGGATCAGTCCAAGATTATATGGCCTTCCCTAGTTGACATACTTGTCAAAGTAAGAAACAAATAGTTATTATTAGAGGAGTTTGAGGAAGAGTTTGTTATTGAAACCTTAGATGCATCACAATTGGACATTCCTCCATGGGCTATGGACTTAAGAAGCAAGGCCTCATAAATGCCTAGCTTCAATGACATAGAGCTCCCTTCCATCTCCACTATATTTAACACACCATCCAATATTGTATATAGAGTGAAGAAGAGGAATTTTTAGGATCATAAAGGTAGAAAAATAATTCTTGAGGAAAGACATGAAGTATTCTCCCTCACTAAGAGGTATAATAGGTAGTTGAGATAGTCTCCTTATGTCAAAAATATTTCATAACTAGACCAAGCATATAAATATTATATATTATCCATCCATGAAGGCATGGATATGGTGAAACAAGAGATAGAAGCCTAGGTGGAAGATTTGAAGGAGTAGGCAAAGACTAAATATATCCTAGTAGGTACAAGAATTGAGGTACAACAATTAGCTTCCTAATGTTACAACTCTTTGGAGGTAATAAATTTATGAAGGCCAAAATGGACCATCATGTAAATAATGCCAACCAGTTTTAAAATTTTTCGAAATATGATAGTGCTAAGTTGAAGATGTTAGTTTCATACACAATTAAATCACTATATAGTCATTTAGAATTAATGAAAACATGAGAGGCATCCAATGCCTTGATCTTAGTTGCCATAAGGAAGGAAGAAGCAAAGGAGTGGATACAATTAGTTGGGGCCTCAATACACAAATATCAAGAACATGAGATCTAAATCCTCTATATTTTGCATGATTTGAATCTATCAAATGTGAAGGATTTCATAGGCAAATTGAAAAGTAGGATCAATTTTGATAAAGTCATTCAAGAAGTGGTGAATGACTTCAAGCAGGGTCTTTAAGGATTAACACTAGAAGAGATAGATTTCAAGTTGAGTGTGGCTAGAAAGAAAGTTACAGAGGTGGAAATTTTCAAGAATAAATTATAGTTAACCAAATATGAGAATGCAAGACTCCTTGGTCAAGTTAAAAGGATACATCCACCACCACTACTGAACTTAAACATTATAAGGTAGCACCATGATGTATGAAATAAAGTTTGTCAAGAGAGGAAGGCCTAAAAAAATAAAGATTTAATTAATGCATCAAAATCTATAAGTTTAGCTACTACCATCATAACTACTACACCAATTAAAGTACATGTGGTACTTTACATGATGTAGCCTTGATAGGTTAAGATTTTGTGCATTTATAATATTGTAATGGTGCATAGTTTCCTTTTATTTTGATATTTTTATTGTAAAATTAAATTTATATTTTGTACACATTACATGGTTTTTAAAAGGTTAACTTATTTAATTGATTACTATATTATTTCTCTTATATGATTTTTGTCTACAATTAGAACTCATGTTGTAACTAACACATGTAAACACTTTACATGAACTTAGAAGATGAGGCAACCCCTTCCCCAAGACTATTTAAACAATTGTAATCCAACTTGGATTTTTGTTAGAGAATTTTGAATATAGGAACAAAATAAATTTTAATCATCAGTAAATGTATTTGTTTATTTTCTTTCCAATTTTTGTGTAATTAGTTGTTACTTTCTTTGGTTATATGTTTTAATAATATTTAGTGTGTAGTAGATATGAATTTATTCTTGATTATTCTAATTGATGTAATAATATGTAGATTTACAAAAACTATTCAAAGATTGGTAAATTACATTAATTAAGTTGAATTAGTTTTTTAATTCATAATTATGATTATGCATGAGGGCTTTTTTGGATGTAGTTTTTTGTGTACACAAAATATATCTTAGATACTTCACTAGCCTAAGCCATAATATCTTGATTAAAGGTGTACAAATAATTGGTTAAAAGGATTAAAATTTATCTGAAGATTTTGAATTTCTTGCATCATCTAACTCCCTAGACTTCTTAGCTACACAATTACTACTAGTAGTAGGCATAGGTTCTGAGAGCACTTATCCTTATAAAAACCAACCAAGGTAGTAATTCTTGAAAACCATAGATATTTATGTTTTCCTTACCCTTCCCTCCTTTTTGAGTTTATTTTGAGATCTACCCACTCTAGATTAACAACCAACTACCCATCCAAAATCACATAGAGATTCACTACCCTTATTAGGAGCCATGCCTCCATCCAAAAACCTTGTCAATAATCTGCATTACCTACCAACTATTCCATCAATAGGTTGTTACAAACCACATACCTATAACTCATTCCCTGAACTATAGTTTACTTTCATTGAGATCCTAAAATGTTAGAGGCTACATCATTTGACTATGGTGTGTATAAAACTCATATCAATAGATTCATTGGTACTAAGAGGAGGGTTATACCCGAAATAATAGTGGTTATCCTTCAATAGAGTTGCACTAGAGTTATCTAATTCCCTACTTGGTTTTTTAGTCTCACCCCTAATAAATCATAGGAGACCTAGAACTATGCCAATAGTCTTAGTTCAGAATAATCCATCTCCTCTAGTAGGGAACCCCTTGCCTATTAATCAACCAATAGCTCAGCCCTAGTTAGTTGGATCTACTATTTCCATCCTAAGGGATGTGCATGATTTGTCATAAAATCCTAAAAAGTACTTTCTATCCTTTGTTCTTTTGGGAGCAAGGACAATAGAGGAACATATTAGATATTTTAAAGATGAATTAAGGCTAATGAATGTTATTCATGAATATGTTGCATGTAGATTATTCCATTTTACTTTGATGGATGTTGCTTATTATTTGTATTTAAATATAATGAAAAATTCCATCGCTTCTTGGGATGAATTTCAAGTAGATTTTCTTACATAGTTTGGACAGGTCACCAATATTGGTTTAGTATACCATCACTTCACTAGCATGAGGAGAGAACCTAATGATCCCATCCATGCTTTCAATGTAAGGTTTCAAAATATGTGTAATTGGTTGATCCTGAAGTATAAACCAGATGAGATATTAACATTGGAAATGTACATGAATGTGTTAGATCTGATTACTGCAATGTTCTTAAGGAGAGATATTGTAACTAACAATTTAACATGGGAATTCAAATAAATTATAAATATAGATAAGCAACTCAATCTTTGAATTCTTGGTGCACCTAATGTCAATAATGAATTTCTACCACTAAATTTGATATCACATGTGAATAAAAATGTTCATGCATTCAATCAAAATCAATTGTACACACTACCTTTGTTGACATAGATAACACAGCTTAATTTCATATTTTTGAACAATTAGATGATAAGAAATGGTTACCAGTAAAATAAACAATCAATTGTACTCCCCACTGCTATTTTACAAGGTATTAATTCTATAAAGGTATAAGTGAAATCTATTTAGAATATGGTTTAAAAGCTAAGCAATGATTTCATAAATATGTAAAGGAATATGGGTAATGTAAATGCCCCAATTGGAAATGAAAAAACTATATTCTAAAGATATAATAGACCATTTTATAGGCCTAAATAGTCTAACAAGCTTCTTAAGATCAACATAGTAGAAACAACTCTTCCCAATTTGCATAAAATTCACAATACTTATGAGCATGGTGAGCTTAACTACGTTGATTTTTATACAACATTCAAAATCTTTTAGCAAGAAGTAGTCAGACAAGACCAAATGCATAATCTACCAAGATCTTGGCTCTTTAAGTAATACTATGTTATTCAAAAATCATGAGTTTCCCTTCCCAAGAAAAGATGATAATGAACTAGAACACAAAAAGGATGAAGTTCATGCTTTCCATCAGATCAAGAAAGGTGCATACAATCTAAGGAATAAGTAGACACTTACAATATCATCTCCTCCAAATATCATGATGATTCTTCCTAATCCTAAAGTAGATATTAACCTACCCCATCCAAAGAGGAATGATCAATAGTAGATCAAGGAATATCCATGTAAAGAAGGATACAATAGTGTTGAATATATGAAGAAGATCAAGGCAAATATAACTCTTCATGAGTTATCTCAAATCCCTAAATAGAAGGAGCTATTATGGAAGTCTAGTATTTGGAAAGCTCCTATAGAAAAAGCTAAATCATCTATAGATAAATCAAAATTTTATGATGGAAATGTCATTTATAGGATTGAGCCAAAGGTTCCACCCTTCTTATCAACTATCAAAGCCTTCAATAAGAATATTCATAATTTTTAAGTCAATTATGGAGCATATGCAACTATTATGCCTACATCCATATGTCAGAAGCTAGGTCTTACTCCAAGTTATTTAAAGAAAATAGTTACACAATTGGTTAAAATAGTAGTACTAGTAGTTAGAGAATTTACCAATGTGCGTATTCAAGTAGCATCTAAGGTGCAAGTCTAGATGACCATTGATATTATAATGGTAGACATACCTAAAGGTTATAGACTATTGTTGAGTAGGGATTGGTCAAAAACACTCAATGGATATATCTACATATACTTCTCTCATATTTGGCTACCATGGAGAGGAATTAAAAATCAAATTAGAATTAATAGAGAGCCAAGGATAAAGTATCCCATTATATAATATAATGTAAAAAATGAAGGGGTAAAATATGAGTCACCTAGCCTTAGTATTTATACTTTTAGAATTCAGAATCAAGTGCACAAGCTAGAACCTAAAGGTTACACATATCTATGGACTTTACACTTTGATGACACTAAATCCAAGAAAGAATCAAGCATGGAAATCAAGCTAATTGATCCATAAAGGTAAAATTTATTGACAACATACAAGTTGTAATTTCCATGCATAAATAATAGGGTTGAGTATGAGGCTTTATTTATAGGACTATAGTTTTTACTCAAGAATAATATGAAGCAAATATTAGTATTTGGTGACTTAGAGTTGGTGGTTAACCAAGTTATAAACAAATACCAATAAAAGTTGTCTTATGTGAGAAGATATAAGCATAGAGCATGTGTCCTGATTGAAAAATTTGAAGCCTTTAACATAGTAGAGCTTCCTAGAGAGTGAAATAAGACTATTGATTCATTAGATGCTACTGCTACTAATCTAGAGTAGCTACAAGAATTTAAGGTAAGTATGTTTTTAAATGAATTAATATCATTCCCCTCTATTATGAATAACATAGAAAATTTTCTTGTATTTGATGATGACCAACATATTATCTAATTTTTAACTAATTTAGGGGAATTAAAATCCCAAATAATTGATGACAAGGACATTAATTACCTCTATAAAAAGGAATCAAACAAAGAGGTCATTCTTTAGCTCAAAGAGAATCAAATTCTTGTCGACTTGGTTTCCTTAGAAAGACCATTGGATATAAATCCTTAAGCATAATAGCTAAAGAATCCCAAGGTTAATGAATCAGATTGTAAAAGATAAAATATAAGAGATGAACATATCCCACATTATGTTAATATTAGTCTCAACTACACCACATAAGAGAAATATCAAATGAAATATCTAATAATTTCATATATGGATGTCATTAATTAGACATATGAACATTTGAAAGTATATGGCCCATAGGGCATTACTCATATGATTCCCTTGAAGCCATATCATAAGCCATTCATATAGATCCAAAGACTAGTCAATCCTATTATGGAGCATATCATTCAAAAAGAAGTGGAGAACCTATTAAGTGTAAAAATCATCTTTCCAATAAGACATTCTACCTGGGTGGCCAATTTGGTCCTAGTAAGAAAGAATAATGGTGAGATTTGATTATGTGTTGATTTTAGGAATCTAAACAAGGAAAAAGGAAAATTATCCTTTACCTTTTCTAGATCAGGTGATATAAATAGTAAGTTTTTTTGAAATGATGCCCTTCTTGGATGGATTTTTAGGCTACAATTAGATAATGTTATAATCTAAGGATAGAATGAAGATAGTGTTCACTAAAAAGTGGGGAACTTACACATATAAAAGGATGTTTTTCAGCCTAATAAATGTATAATATACCTTTCAATGCACCATGGATCATGAATTCAAAGGACTAACAAGAAAATGCATAATCATCTACATGGATGAACATATAGTATTTTAAAATATTAATAAAAACACATAAGTCACCTAAACTCCATATTTGAAACATGCACAAGGTTCAGTGATCTATTAAACCCAAATAAGAGTATATTTAGAGTTACTGAAGGTAAGCTTTTAGGGCACATCATCACAAAGGATGGGATCACCATTGCTCCATATAGAATTTAGGAAATTTTAAAAATTAAGCCACCAAACAGAAAATAGGATCTTAAAAGATTCTTTATAAATATTAAATTCATAAGAAGTTCATTTTAGGATTTGTAGAAATCATGAGACCTATAAATGGCATGCTCAAGTAGGATGCCAAAATAGAGTAGACAATTGAAGCCCAAAAGTCCTTTTAGGATATTAAATATATAATATTGCAAGCTCCAATATTGATTAGTCTATATTTTAATAAATATTCTTACCTATAATAATTTGATTTAGAGCATATGATTGGAGTTATCATCATGTAAAAGGATGATATTGAGCATCTAATTGCATTTATGAGTACGAATCTAAAAGATACAAAACTTAGGTACTCCATGATTGAAAAACAAATTTTCACCCTTGTTAAAGTTGTGAAGACATTTTTGCATTAATTTTTAAGGAATAAATTCATTTCCATCATACCTAATCATGTGGTCAATCTCAACCTATTGTAGAACAAGCTACGAGAACACTGAGGTAAATGGATGGCAAAACTATAAGAAATTAACATAGAGATCAATCCTACAAAGATCATTTGGGGCCAAGTAATCATTCAAATTATAATTGAGCTAGATCCTTATATCACATTTGAAGAGGTATGTGAGGCTCAATCATCTAAAGGAGAATGGTATATTAATATAATACAATATTTATTCATAAGAACTTGTTCCATATATATCAATAGAGAGAGAATAAGATATTTGATGATCAAAGCTACTCATTATATGATCAAGAAAGGGAGTCTTATTTATAATAAATTATGAAGGTATCTATCTTCGGTGTGTATCTATGGAGCGAGCAAAATAAATCCTTCATAACTTGCATTAGAAGATAGGCAATGATCACTCATCTAGAAATACCACAACCCATAAGATCTTAAGAGTAGGTTAACATTGGCTAACCATCATTAAGGATGCTCATTTTTAGGTGAGAACATTATATGATTGTCAAGCTTTAGCTAAAAGAGAAGTGCACGTAGCAATGCCTTTACATCTAGTTATTGAAGGAAGGCCATTTGCCTAGTGGGGTTTAGACTTCATTGATATCATCAATCCAAATTACTTAGTAGGTCATAAATTTATGCTTATTACTACTATTTATTGCACTAGATGGACTGAAGCCATAGCCATAAAGAACTACAAACCATAAGATGTGATAAACTTCTTGAAGGAACACATAACAAATAGATTTGGCATAGCTATTTATTTGGTTTTTGATAATAGACCAGATTTTATATTAGCAAAATTTACTGAGTGGGCATATGACAACTAGATTATTATCAAGTTAGCTTATAACTATTACCCCTAAGGAAATGGATTAGCAGAATCAATCAACAAGAATCTAATTGATGCAATAAAGAAGTTAGTAGGGTATAATTATAGGGACTCACACAATTTATTGATGTATGCTCTTTGGCCAGACCAAAAAAGATACAAACAAGCTTTTAAAGCTTCACCTTACATATTAGTGTATGGATGCATACTAGTTTTCCCCATCATGTTGAAGCTACCCACTTATTAGTTTATGCAAGACTACAAGAAACCAAATGATAAAGCAAAATCAAGACTATTTTATATAATATAAATGAAAGTTACAAGGACTAAAGCCTTATAGACATTCAACAAACACCAAGATGTGGTCAAGAGGTGGTTTGACAATAGATAAAAATTCAAAGCATTCAAGATTTCATATCTAGTGATACTTTGGGATAAAGCCCATGAAAATAAAGGATAACATGACAAGTTTAACTCACTATGTATTTGACCCTACCAAATTTTAGAGATCATGGGCAATAATGAATTTTGTTTGAAGGACATCCAAGGCAACAAGCTTACATATCTAGCTAATAGATAGTTCCTAAAGTATTGCTTCAGGGTTGTACCATATACTGATACTACTAAGTAATGAGGGATAGATGAGTTTAGATGTAGGATTATATTAGATTTCTTGATTTCTTAGATTATATTTCTTGCTTTCATATATTATTTTCCATCTTTCTATATTAATCTTTCCTAATTTCATATATTAGTTTCTAGCTTTCTAGATTTATTGCTTTCTTAGATTATTTTGCCTTCATGGATTAGATTTCATGTTTTTTAGATTAGATTTTAGAGATTTCTTATATTAGTTATTCTTTGCTTTCTCTGACAATTAGAATTGTATTTACTCTAACTATAACCAGGTTAAAATCTAAACCAATTGTGCTTATGACTTATAGGGAAGAGGGAAAATTAGAATCTTGACACTTTGGGACTAGTTTATAAATTAGATATATTTTTTTGTCTTTCTGAGTATTTAGGATTAAGGTAGGTAGTTATGGATTATTTTGGATAGTGCCATGATTGAATAATTTTATGAGGCATGCAAAAGTTTCTCTAAGAGTACTTCATACAAATCTAGAAAGTTTTCTTATTTTATTAGATCAAATTCACTTATCACATTAAGTACCTATTATAAATGATAATTCTAGGAATATATGTGTCTAGCAGAGACATTTTA
The DNA here is from genome assembly GCA_037957365.1 of Torreya grandis. Lineage (NCBI taxonomy): Eukaryota > Viridiplantae > Streptophyta > Pinopsida > Cupressales > Taxaceae > Torreya > Torreya grandis. Next base: position 1,424,860 of record JARHVA010003473.1, on the reverse strand, counting down.
GTAATGATTTGTTTAATAATTATACCAGCCCACTAGGCTTCCATCTCTTTTCTTTTCCATTTTAGGTCAAAAGAAAGAAGAAAATAAATGAGTTTAAAAGAGCAAAATAACATTTAAATAAAATAAAAAGGATCACATGATGAAATAAGGTCAATATACTATGCATTATTATAAAAATTAAATAGAATGAGAAGAAAAGGAGCACAAGGTATATTTGTCAGGGCTATGGATACCTAGCTAGTAGTAGAGAAATGCCTAAGATTACCTTGTTTTTGTGCTTTGATAGATATTAGAGCAAAACCTATATCTTTATAAATCCTTTGAAAAATTCATCACTATAGGGGTTAAATGAATTACATGTTTTGACACACACAAATCGAAGAAAATAGAAGGCATGTTGTGTGAATTAGATTAGGAGTCTCTTGCATGTTACTAATTTAAGTATTCATCTATGGCACAAATCATGATTGATTTAAAGATTAAAAACTAGAGTTTTAGGTTCTTGAATACTTAGGAGTATTCCCCCTATAAGTTGTCATTTCTTGTACCCAAATTCCCATTTTCTTTAAGGAAAAATGGGGACATAATTTATTTTTAGATTATGGTCTTAATTTTGAGCCCCTCTACTATGTGTTTATATGAATTATAGGAAAAAGATTAATTATTATTGTGTTTTCATAGGATAAACTATTTTATTCTATCAATTTCATTGTATTAGTTCTATGCTTATCAAGCTTATTCTATCAGACTTATGTTTTGTCTAGTCTCGTTACTAGGGAGTTTATTTGGGGACTTATTATTTTCAACACTTTTTCTTTTTTGACTTATGCAATTTGTCTTTTTGATAGGGTTAATTTTAGTGGGCTATATTAAAAAATACTTAGAGGTTCCCAGGCGAGCTAGATTCTTAATGGTGGTGAATAAATTTAAAAAGTGATTATTTGTGTAGACAAATCAAGTGATGGAGTGGGTGAATCAAGCTTTTATGAATAAATAACTTTACTAAATGTAAATATTATGCATTATTGGTTTCATAATGCCTTTTTTTGGCTATTTTACATGATGTAAATTATCATCCACATGATGCAGATGAATATCCACATTATTCATATGGTCATCCACATGATGCAAATGACCATCCACATGATACATACAACCATCCACATAATGTAGATGTACATCAACATGATGCAGACATACATCCACATGATGTAGATGGTCATCCAAATCATGTGTAAGGTAATCTTCATCATGTGTATGGTCATGTACATCATGTGGATAGATGTATATCTGCATCATGTGGAAAACCATCTACATGATGTAGATAACCATCCATATAATGTAAATGGCCATACATATGATGTAGATGGTCATCCATATCATATGTATAGTTGTTTTCATCATGTGGATAACCATCTTTGTATACAATAAAATATGCATCATCTCTATAAGTCAATCTTGGATCAAAGAAGATAGAGCATACCTACACTTGTGATTGGCGATACACTTATTAAGCAGGAGCATGACCAATATGGGGATCTAATAGACCCAATTAGGGTATCACTAGTAAAAAAATATCATGATAGTAAGGGTCCCAAAGCCTACATTATAACACAATCACACAATAACCCTAATGGTTTCCTAAGGTTTAAAATATGTCACTTATTCTAATAATAAGAAAGTAAATCTAATCTAGTGCACACCAAAGCTTGTGGCATAAAGTGTGGGTTAGAAACAATATAAAAAATATGTATAGGGAACTTAAATTAAATTAAGTATGAGTATCACCCTAATACATGAAATATGAAAGATATTATTATTTAATCCAACACTTATGCTAGTTATATCTACTAAAAGAGGGGATAACAAAGTTAGAATATACTTACTTGAATGTGAAATCATGGAGACTCAATCTCTTGCTTGGACAATGGGTATTTGCAAGAGGTTTTTATAATTTTTAAGGATGAATAATAAAGTCCAAATCATCTAAGACATATCCATAAGACTATATTATCTAAATAAGAAACTTAATCTAATTCTCCTCAAGTAGAATGGTAGAAGAGCAAGTTCTGAAGAATCATGAGTGAATAATAAATCTTCACTACACATATTAATAATGAATAAAATGTTATTGCATATATAGATGGATCTTTCCCTAAATCCTTTCAAGAACATCAACTATACAATGTTAATCCAATGTGTTTTTGGGGACAATTTACTAGGTCTAAGCTAGGTCGACCAAAGGGATCACAAGCTATGAAAGTTAAAAATACCCCTAGACTGTATTGGGTCGACTAGTCGATTGAGTATAGCTAATTGTCAAAAAGGAGTTTAAGACAAGAAAGGAGTGATGAAAAGAGGAAAATACTAAATGAATATTCAAGGGATGAGAATTACCTTAGGGAATGGTTTGGAGAACTAGTTGGATTGGTAATAATGTGGCAAAAAGGGACAATAATCCTATGAAGCACTGAAGGTCTTTCCACCCCTTTTCTAGTGCACCCCTTAGGGTGTGCACTTAGAGAGATTGAATCTCAATGGGTTCTTGCAAGATGTAAACCATTAGTATATGATAAAATATTAAAAATATTATGTGTATACATTTTCCCCACTCGAATATCATCATATGTTACTAAGGTGTAATAGGGGATGGTGATTTGAGAAAGAACATAGTAATACATAATGTTGATGCTAAAAAAATTGTAGTATTTTAAAGCAAAAATAATTGAAATTAAATGACTAAAAAATGAAATTAATCTAGAAAGTAAATGACTAAAAACTAAATAACTAAAAATTAAATTTAATGCATACTTTGACTTACCTTTATTGTATGATGGTTGTATGCTATGTTTTTAGTTTTGATTATGTAAGGCATAGAGACTGCTTTCAATAAAATCAAAAATACAAAATTAAAGACTAAAAAAAATTCAATAAAAGCCAATATAGTTGGTGCTATTAAGATGGGATGTACTTGGGAAATTTGGAAAGCTGGAGTGATGGGTGTTATATTTGACCAAATGACTAAGTCAAAAAAAAGAGTAAATTGGGTAACCAAAAATCCAAGGCTAATAAATTTTGAAGAACTCAAACAAGCTATCCTTAAGTAAGAAAGGAAAACTCACCAAGTCAAACCCAAGATAAATTTGAAACAAGATGGTAAAACAAAAACAAATGAAATGGTAAAATAAGAAATAAAATGGTAAAACAACATTGATGTGTGATCAATAACAATCCACATCTCACTCAAAAATAGAAAAAGGATACATAAAAGGGGAAAACAACATTGATTAGTAAGAAGTAACAAACCAACCTCACTCAAAAATGAAAAAAGGGTACAAACTTAGGTGTCCATAATAACAAGATAGCAAAACAATGATCAATGGTAAAAGGAAAGTAATTTAAGTGTATAAATGAAAAATCATGGTGTAAAGAAAGAAGAAATCCATAGTTACTCAAACACATTGTTTCACTCTAAGGATAGATAAAAATAAAAAAAGTAGAGCTAGTATGTTCGTAAGAGGTGAAGAAGGAAATAAAGAAGAAATGAAAATATATTTGGAATCATAATTTGTCTATCAAGGGAGGAAATGAAATGGGTGAAGGGGAGAATGAAAGAGAAACCAAGGTAGAGGAACTCTTTATTGAAGTCAAGACACTTAAATTCTGTTTGTCAAAATAATAGGAATTTTGACCTTAAGGACTCTGAATAAATTCTAGTATTGACACAATCCTTAGGTCAAAAAATTGAGTATATAGATCATCCCATGAAGGTTATATGCATGAAAAATAAAATGGACCTACATTCCCATGATGTGTTCCCCATTCTTCAGGACCCCTTATAGAGCCACCATTCTACTATGAAGATTGGGTACTTACATGAGAAAGTAGGTAACACCATAGAGTTTATTTTTTAAATCTCTTATTCTAATCTACTAGCCTACTACACCCCAAAGGATGTCAGCTCTATGTGAGGTTGAGTGTGGAGTTTGAGATTTAATTAGAGTTATGATATGTACTTGAAATCACATCTCTTGGTGTGAATTTTACTTTTGAAATTTGTATGTTTCCTTTAGATATCATTGCCTTTCATTTTGAAATGATTTAGCTTTTAACTTTTTGTATGGATTTTTCTATTCCTCCTCTATACAGATTTGTAAGACTAAATGTGGGTGCTAAAGATGACTTTCATTTGAATAATTGGGATAAAGTTGCTAAGAGACATAACTTCAAAGATCATAGGGTCTAAGAGTCTCATAAATCTAGGTGAAATGAAAGTCTTATCTTAACTTTGACCTTGTTTTATCCAATGAAGAGTGAAAGAAAGGGGAAACAAAGAGGAGTGACACATGAAACAATTTAAATTTCTTGAAATCATAAAAAAGTGACAAAGGGAAGAAAGGAGATACAATTATAGTAAAGCATTATTCGTTATCATAAGAATGATGGAAATGGAGGAAAACATGCTAGCATAGATTCATCTAGCAAAAGAATCAAAAGCTAAAGTTGAGAAAAAGGATCAAGAACATGAAAAGGTCATAATTTTATGAAGAGGGTCAGGTCCTATCCATGGTCTTACACTGAAACTACATAAAATAAGAAAAAAATAAAGTAAAAATATGGTAATTTTGTGAGGTATGTTGGGTCCTATATGTGGTCTTATAAAGCGACTCACAAAATAAAAACCCAAGGGATGCCAAAATAATATTGGTAATAAACAAAAATGAAAGATAAAAATAGATAAGAGATGGTGGTTTTGTAAGGAATTTCAAGTCCTATACATGGTCTTACAAATAAAATCACAAAATAAAAACCCAAGGGGTACAAAAAACAAGAGGAAATATAGGAAGATAAAGAATACTATGGTACATCAAGAAACCGAAAGACCAAAGGGACTAAAGTTTTGCAAAAGAAAGGAAACTAATAAAAAGGGAAAGACACAGGCTTACGTAACCTACAAAAAATGTTAGATAAATATAGATAGAAAATATGACAATAAGTAAATTTTTAGGCAAAGTACTTTTTGAGGAATTGAGCATTGGTAGGCTCCTTAAAAACATGGCCTTCATTGGTTTGAAGATGGTAGGTACTAGGACCAATAATGTCTTTAACTAAATATGGGCTCCACCATTTTTGGGTTTATTTACCTTCTTTATCATGGGTTTAGTCTAATTTAATGACAAGATCACCAACATTAAATTATGGACTTTAACACATTTGTTACATTGTATTGTTAATTATGTTGCAAGTCAGAAAGATGATGTTCATCAAGTACATCAAGGGCATGAAGAGGGCTTCACATAAATCTTCATCTATAATAATTACATGAAGAGATATATGAAGAGAGGTAAGCTCATATTCTAAAGGAAGGATTGACTTATAACTATAGACTAGAAACAATGGGGTTTCCCAAGTGGTAGTGTGTATACTATTCCAATAGGCCCAAAGTATAAGGTATAGATGAATCTACCAATCCATGTGAATTCCATGAATTATATTTTGGATTTTTTTTTTAGAATTTTATTGGTGGCTTCAGCTTGACCATTACATTATGGATTTAAGGCATATAAATTTTTTGGTTGATATTAATTTTTTTAGAAAGTTGTTTAAAATTACAACCATTGTCAAAAATGATGATTTGTGGAATGCCAAAGAATCAAATTATTTAGTTAAGAATAAATTTGGAAATAGTAGGACTAGTGATGTTAATGAAGGGCATGCATTTTACCCACTTGGTAAAATATTTAGTAGCAGTGATGATAAAGACATGCCCATTTTGGAAGTGAGGAAGTTTACCAATGAGATTAAATCCCCATGTGTAAAATGGACAAGGAGATTTTATAGTTTGATGTTCATTAGGAGGTGAATGAATAAGATAATTTTGAAGCTAACAAGGGGTACAACTTTTAGAATATTGAATTGTATCCTTTTCTATATTAGGCCAAAAGTAACCCATATGTAGGCATTTGCATGTTTTAGCATGTCCACTATAATGAACACCACAAATGCCCCCATGTATTTATTCTAAAAGAGGAGGGACCTCATATTGCATAACACAATATAACAAGGTACTTTCAACATTATTATAGTAAATGATGTTATATCAAAATACATACTTGAAAACTTGTTTATGAATGTGTGTATTTTCATGAGAGTTTAAATTAGGAGGATAAGTTTGATGTTCTAAGAATTAAATTATGTCTTTATACTAAGGGATTTATCAAATGGTAACAACCTCAATATGATAGATAAGAGAATCTAGTGGTTGATTTGAAGATGGAAATTTATTTATTTATATAAGAAAATAAGGATAAAAAAAGACTTGATGAGGATGAAATAGAGAAGTTGAAGAGGCAAGAGAATAAATAATGGAGTTTTGATCTCTAGGAATAGGTTCAATAGTGAAATAGATAAAATCCTTAGCAAGAGTGGTTGAAATTTGATGATACTTTATAAGCTTCTCACTTTTACATTGATAATCACCACTAACTTGATGGTAAATAAGTTTAGAATCACCTAAATCATTAAGGTATTGAATGTCTAAATCAATAATATCTCTCATGCCTAAGATAAGAGCTTCATATTTGGCCATATTATTGGTGACATAAAAGGTGAATAAAATGTTAAGGAATGATATTTCCAAGAGGACTCATGAGAATGAAACCTACCCCATCTCCTTGAAGGCATTTAAAACCATCAAAGTGAGGGGTGTAATTATCCTCATGTAAGTCAACATTAATTTTGGGGAGCTCCTTGTTAACTTCCTTTGGTTTAATAGTACCAAAAGGAGTAGAATATTCTTCAAGATTATTACCTTCAAGATTGGCAGTAAATCTATAAAAATAATATTTAAGAGAGATACCATGATTAAGACATTCAATGTAAAGGATATCTTCATTTGGAAGCTCATCTTGAAGGGAAGAATTGGCTGGAATGGGTACTATAGCAAGTTGGGTAGCTATGACTTTCCCTTTAATAGCTTTTTGAGTGAAAATGCAAAGATCAAATTCCATAAGGAGGACAATCAATTTTCTAATTATATCTCCAAGAAGAAAGGATTTAGAGAATAAGTGATGAAGGGGGTCAAAATGAGCAATGACATAAGTATTTTGGTAAAACATGTAATGATGAAGCTTTTCAATTATGAAATAGATAGTGAGGAAATCATGCTTGATTTTGGTATAATGTGTTTCATAGTTGATAAGGCCTCAACTAATGTATTACATAGCATACTCTCTTCCCTTATCATCTCATTGGGCAAGCATTTCCCCAACTAAAATAGGTGTGGAAGAAGTATACATAATCAAAGTTTTATCATTGAAAGGAGGATAAAGTATAGGTGGATGAAGTAATGACTTTGTAATGTTATTAAAGGTTTTTTCACATAGATCCATACATTCTAAAGTAATACTTTTATTGATAATGCAATTAATAGGGTGAATTTGATATGACATTTTGGGGATAAATCATCTAATTACCCCAAGTTTGACTAAATAAGTACAAATGTCAGGAATAGAATGAGGAATGGGCATGTTGATGATAGCACTAATTTTGGTAAGATCAAAATCAATGCCATGGAGAGAGACTAAGAATCCTAATAATTTTATAGATGTAACTCTAAAGACACATTTTAAAGGATTAAGTCTAACTTTATATTTGAGGAGATGGTCAAATATTATAGTGAGATAAAAGATATGATTCTTACGATGTTTATATTTAGTAATAAGATCATCCACATAGGTTTCAATAGTTTTACAGATGAGATAATGTAAATTATAAGTCATCTCTCAATGGTAAATGGATCTATAATTTTTGAGGCCGAAGGGAATTTTGACATAGAAATAGGTGTTCCATTCCATGGTGAAAGTGCTTTTATGTTGGTCCTCAAGAGTGATATGAATATAATTATATCATGAGGAACCATCCATAAGAGATAAAATTTCATAACTAGTCATAGAATCAATGATGATATCTATTGAAGGTAAGGGGAAGTTGTCTATGGGAAAAAAAGATTAAGATTGTGGAAATCAAGAGAAATGTGAATGACCATAGTGACTTTCTTCTTAATGGGAATAATGTTGGAAACCTATTCAGAATAATCTACTCATTTAATAAATTTATCATCAAGTAATTTGATGATTTCCTTAAAACATAAAGTTGAAACTTCAGGAAAAAAATTATTTTTTTGAATCAGAGGGTTAGCATTAGGATAAGTAATGATATTATGCACCAAAATTATAGGGTCAATTCCAAGCATGTCCTCATAGGACCAAGAAAAAGATTCATGATGTTTGTCAAATAATAAGCTAAAGTTGTCATGTTCAGTAGGTAAAATATCTTGAGAAACTGTAATTAGTCAAGGACAAGAATGGGTATCATATACAATGTGAGTGGTTTCTTCAATAAGCATGGCATTACCAGCTTGAAATTAGTATGGTGTATTAGTTAAAGCTGAAATTGGATTTTTTTGAGGATTGGTATTATTAATAAAGTTGTTGAAGCAAGGAGTTTTAGTTTTTTAAAGTTTCCAAGTTTATGATGCTACTGAATAAGTTGAGGTTCTGAGATGGTGAGATTCTTAGGGATGAAGTAACTTAAGAATAGCTTTAACACTAGATAAGATAGGAAGAAGACCATAATATTTGACATCTACTTCAAGATCAAGAATTTTATTTCCATGGCTATCATATTTAGAATGAATCTGATGGACATCGGTTGCCTTGGAATCAAGTGTAATTTTAGGAGTAGAAGAAGTAGATGGAGTAGAAAATATCAGAATATTGGTGGATTCAGTGATGGGAGAAGGATATGATAAAATTATTGGATCCAAAGGTGTAGGAACTTTTGGATATTTGTAAGGCATAATTTATTCTACCACCCAAAGGGTATCGATAATCAAAGGATTAAAAAGAGGCACATGACCTTCAATATCTAAGGTATGATCCCAAAAAATGGTATGCACATCCTGATTAAAATCATGGATTTAGGTCAAATTTTTATAGTAATGTTGGACATCTAATTCTCTATATTGAGCTTGGGTTATGATATAAATATCATCATATGTTGGATAAATCATACAAGATTGAGAATTAGGGGGAGTTTTACAAGGTAAAATCCCAATATTGTTGAATATATGAAAAAACATGATGCAAATATCTTGAAATAATTTAGCTAATATAAAATCATTATAAGTGAAGGCATATTCTAGTAAATAAGGCTCTTGAACATTACATGGAGGGTGAAATTCAGTAATATCATCAATAAGAGGAACAATATGGTCTCTTCGTAATACAAAATGAGGAATACATTGTGAAATATATGGAGGTAACTTGGTATTATTTCAAGTATTTTTTATCTCATTGGGCTCATCATCATAAGAATCCACAAGAGTAAAATGTAAATCAGGATTTGTGTTGATGAAATTGGGTAAAGGAGCATTATTAATCTTAGGAGTTGTAGGAATACAATATTGAGGTTTAAGATTAGGAATATGGATACTCCATGGATTGGGATAATTTTTATGCTTAAAATATTTTCCATTATGTATTAATTTACTACATTGACTATGAAAAGAAATAATGTCCCTCATTCAAAGAGTATATGAATGAAAAAGGAGTATGTTATAAGATAAAGGAAGATCAAGGACCATAAGTTTAGTTGTAATATTCCTAGGGCCTATGGTTAATGGAATATAAATATAACCAAGTGGCTTTTGATTAGTCTTATTAAAACCATGACAAGTAAGATGAGTTTCCTTGAGATGATCCTTGTTATACCCAAGTTGTTAAATAAGCCACAAGGATGTCACATTAATACTAGAGCCTTCATTAACTAAGAATTTTTAGATATGAGTGGTATTAATGGAAATTTTAATAAAGAGTGGTGGATCATTGACATGAAAAATAATCTCATCATTAATCATGTCCTATTCAAGAAACTCAATGCAAGGTTTGGAAGAAGGACACAAGGTTTCAATGGTATTGAAATTAGTGGGTTGATAATAAATACAAGGGTGGGTTCTTAATTTATAGAGGATGGATTTTTAATTTCATGAATTTATTGCATAAAGAATTTACAATGATAGGATGAAGTGCAAACCAACCACATAAGAAGAATCTTGTAAGGCATAGAGTTGATTTATTCAAGAAAATTCCAATGTGATTTAGAGCCAACATGATGTTTAGAAGGTAAAGTTATATTGGAAGGTATAGTTGTGGTTGGAGGATCAAAAAGAAGTTTTTTAGGTGCTTCCAAATCAACATTTGTGGTGGTAGTATCTTTAATAAGTTTTTCCTCAAAATATGGCTTCTTAGGCTTGGTGATGAGGTCTTTATGAGTCAATTTATGATGATAATTGACCTTGGTAGTGTTAACATATTGAGTTTTTTTATAATATTGGTCATAATCAACATCAATGACACAAAAATCCTTGACATTTACTTGGTTATTAGAAGAATATTTTTTGTTATTAGAGGTAGAAGATTTGAAAGTTTGTTATTTTTGGGAATCAACAGTGTATTATTAACAATAAACATTGGTCATAGCTTCATGATTGAATGAATCACCAATCATATAAGAGATAAAAAATTTATTGATCCATCTATAAGATTCATGAAAATGTCTAATGTCGACATGAAACTAGAAGAATAGAATAGGGGCATACCACTTAGGGGGAGCATTGGGATAAATGAAAGGCTTCTAGGGTAGTAAAAAATGTTTCATTTGCTAAGCTAAAAGAGGTGTATAAGAAGGTGAAGGAAGATCAATTTTGGCAACTCCTTGTTTGGTTTGAAAAGTGTTTCTAGTGATAACATTAGATGTTTGGAAATATATTTTAAGTAGTTTAGGATTAGGTTCAAATTGCTTTATAATAAATTCTTGATGCTTATATTGATCAAAATCATCATTAAGTGTTTGAGGAGTAAAGGTTAGAACCTTATTTTGGAGAATAGGAGCTAAATCCATGATAAAGAGTTGAAAAAAATTATCATTAGTCATGTTGTGGTCAAATTTATGAGCTACATATTTCCATATTTTGATAAAGTCATGAGCTGATTTAGTGGGAGATTACTTGGCATTGATGAAATGGCTAAGACAATTTTTAGGAAGATCATTATGTTTAAACTCTTTAACTAAAGGATCAACCAAATCTTCAGGTTGCCAAATAGAATTTTGGGGAAGTTGATTATACCATTATAATAAATCATTAGTCAAAGTTTTGACTAATATTTTAGTAGTGGTGAATGTATTAGTTTGGATCCACTCTTTGTAAAGGCTACCAAAGGCTTTAAGAAATGAAGCAAGGTCCTTAGTCCCATCATATTTGATAGTTGGAGATATGATGCCAATATAAATGGAAATAATGAAAGGATCTAAAGGCTCATTTTAAATGGTTTGAAGAATTGTATTATTCATTATGGGTTGAGGAATAACATTACTTGAGGCATCCCTAAGAGGTGGAGGAATTTAATTAGGATTATCTTGAAGATAAATAGTTAGAGGTAGATTAGCCAAATTGATTAGATGTTCTTGATGTTGCATAATTTGCTTGGTGTTAGAATTTTTCATTATGTTCATTTTTTGAATAAAATGGACTAATAGTTGGGTTGTATTAGGAGGTGGGTTGTTGTTTGTAGGAACACTCCCTAAATTGATATTATGGTGGGGATTGCTAGAAGAAGGATTACTAGTGGGATTGTTATGTAAACTTGTATCAATCACTCCCATATGTGTTTGAATGTTTTGAAGATGAGAATTTTCTTGATAGGTATAAAAAAGATCAGATCCATCAACTTCATCTTGAGGTGGTATATACACAATGTTATAATTCATAGATGAAGGAGGAGAAGAGGTTCCCCAAGAGTGATTGTGATCTTGGGAAGAAAAGAGAGGGACAAATGAACATCCCATATAGTATCTAATGGATTCAAGATATCTAAGAAGATTATGATAAGATACTTCATTCTAACTGAAGAAAGATGCACATAATGTAAAATTGGAAAGATAAGGAATTATATTGATGAATAGGGAAGGAAAAAAATAGTATAGGGTTGATTTTTTTGATCTAGTATAAATAATAGGGCCTAAAAATAGTACAAGCTCAACTGGGTCAATCTAGTATACTAAATAGAGATAGGAAAAATTGGCAATAGGAGTTACAAAATGTAAAAGGTTGATTGGTTAATTTAGTACAATGCACAAGGGATGAAAAGGGTATAGGGTCAACTGGGCTGATCCAATACAGTAGACAGGGAGAAAGAAAAAGATGACAAGTTATGAGCTAAAATAAGATAAATTTTACATCTAATCTAAGAAAGAAAGAGCTAAAGGGAAACAAATATTCAATTGGATCAATGCTAGCTAATCCAATTGAGGCACACAAAACAAAACCTTACACTAACGTTAGCTAATGCATTTGTTTGCACACATAATGAGGAAAGAGAAAATAATAAAATTAAAAATTAAAGAGATAAATAATTGGTCAACCTAAATGTTTATTAGATTATTAATAAATGATTTTTAATGTTATTAGAAGTTAGTTATCTGCAAGGTATTAGATAATAATCTAAGGATGGTTTTAGGTAGTTTCAATTGAAAGGGACTATAGTCACAATGATAAACACTTGGTATTGTGTCCTACCCCTTCAATTCACACACTATAGTGATAATGTTGTATAGTACTTATCCAAAATATACCATTAACCATGCTTTATACTTGACTAGAGAATCAAGTCGGCTTTTCCCTTGGTGATGAAATCCAAAAAGGTTGGCTTAGGGTAGATAAAATGTTAAAGTGCATATATATGTTTTTTATTATTTGCTTATGTTTTCATAAAATATAAATAGTGAAACTAAGATATTAATTAAAATTCCCCTAATTAAACTATGTGATCTATTCTAAGCATGCAAGCAACAAGAAAAGAAAGTGTGAATTAATTACTAATAGATATGAGGTTAATTCCAAATTTGAAACAATGTATAGTGTTGACACTATATACAAAAAATATATAATAATTTAAATAGGGTTGAACCTATACTATGGAAGTAAGGTCTAAAAATGAACAAGGTTGGCAGGGCTAATCTAATTATTTTAGACAACACATAGAACATAGAACTGGGTCGGGAATGTCGATCTAGTTGACTATGTAAAGGTAGTTGTAAAGATTGTAAACTATGAAAGGAAAAATAAAGAAATAGAGAGTTAAAAAGGAACCTTAGTGGATCATATATGTAATGAATACATATTATTGATGAAGAACCTTGAAGTGTGCTTGATAAAATTACAAACTAGGTTGATATGATCAATCAAGCTATGTAAGAATTTTCTAAAAATAGCTAAAATGATAAAGGATCGATTAAGTCAACCTAGTAGGGTAAAATAGGTATTTGAAAGGATAGAAACCTATACTAGGTTGACTGGGTTGATGTAGTTGCCTATTCTTGGAAACCTATGCATAGAAAAAAAATCACTAGATTGAAAGAATCAATCTAGTATGTCAAAATATATGATAAAAATGATGATCAAAAGAATGAAAATAAAGTGAAAGAAATATTACAAGGGTTAGTTTCACATTGGGTTCACCACAATGCATGTAGTCATAAATTCATCATGTCTATAAATCAATCCTAGTTTAAAGAAGTTAGAGCATACCTATACCTTCGATTGGGGATACACTTGTTAAGCATGAGCATGACCAATATGGGGATATGCTAGACCCAATTAGGAGATCACTTTTCAAGAAATATCATGTTAGGAAGGGTTCCAAAGCTTTTATTCTAAAATAATCTCACAACAACCCTAATGGAGTACTAAGGCTTAAAACATTTCACTTATTCTAATAAAAAGAAAGTAAATCTAATCTAGTGCACACCAAATCTTGTGACACAAAGTGGGCATTATAAATAATATAAAAAATATGTATAAGGAACTTAAATTAAATTAGTATGAGTAACACCCTAATACATTAAATATGAAAGATATTATTATTTAAGCTGACACTTACACTACTTCTATCTACTAAAAGAGAGGAGAACAAAGTTAGAACATACTTACCTGAATGTGAACCCATCAAGACTCAATCTCTCCCTTGGCCAATGGGTTTTTTTAATAGGTTATTATGGTTTATAAAGATCACTAATAAAGTCCAAAGCATCCAAGAATTATCCATAAGAGTAAATTCTCCAAATAAGAAACCTAAGCTAAGTCTCTTCAAGTAAAATTATGGAAGAGTATATTGTGAAGAAGTGTGAGTGAATAATAAATCTTGATTTCACATATTAATAATGACCAAAATGATCTTGTATATATAGGTGGATCTTTCCCTAAATCCTTCTAAGAATGTTAATTATATAGGTTTGACCCAATCGACCCAGTTTGTTTTTGGGGATAATTTACTAGGTCTGAGCTAGGTTGGCCAAAAGGCTAACAAGATAAGAAAGTAAAGAATACCCCTAAATTGTACTAGGTTAACCAAGTTGACCTGATTTAATTGACTATCCAAAAGTATTTTAAGATAAGAAAAGAAGGATGGAAAGAAGAAATGACTGGAGGAATACTCAACGGAGGAGAAGCAACTTAGGGAATGGTTTTGGGATCTGGTTGGATTGGTAATAATGTGACAAAAAGGGAAAATAATCCTACAAAGCACCAAAGGTATGCCTACCCCTTTCTTAATGCACCCCTTCGGGTATGCACTTATAGAGATCAAGTCTTGATGGGTTATTACAAGATATAAAACATCAGTATGTGAGAAAAGGTTGTAAATATTATGTGTATACAATTGTCATCATGTCGATAGCTATCCACAAGATGCAAATAGTCATCTAAATCATGTAGATAGTCATCCACATGATGCATATAGACATCCACATGATGTGGATGATCATTTAAAACTAGCCACCAACATATGTAGATGGTTCTTGGCATATACATATGGCCATCAACATATGCATATATATAGATAGTCATCAACAAAAGCAAATGTATTTTGACATATAAAGATATGCAAAAATCCACTAGCATATGTAGATTACCATCAACATATGCAAGTGATCATCTACATGTGTGATGTGAGGTGAATATAGCTAGATTACCTTTCAAGGTATTAGCAAAAAACATTTATATGAATGAAATTGGTTTAAACATATGGAAATATGACCCTAACAATTAACTTGCATCTACAAAATTTAGATGAATCTAGGCTCTTCAATACCCCAAAAAATATCCAAATACAGATTTATAAAACTAAAATATTTATGAATTATTAAATATTCACCACTAAAATTTTCCCTATTTTTTGGGTTTTATGTTTTAGGTGTTTTGTCCATTGCCTTTCTTGACTGATTCTTTGTGGACTTTTTTCCCATAGACATATTTTATCAAGCAAATTATTGTATAAATTTTATGCTAAATAATTTCCCTCAATGAATTAGGTATGTGGACATTTTGTCTAAAACAAATCCTCTGATATTTTACCTTTTTCTCTCCAAACCTACCCTTTTGACCTTTTACACTTACCCTTCAAGATAATTGTCATGGGAATTTTTCCCTAAAAAATTTCCCTTTGGCCTTTTTGAATCCCCTTAGGCCCTTATGAATTAAATCTTTTGGGACTTTTGTAATAGATGAAATTCCTTATGAATTAGACCCTTCAATTTTTTTCCAGATGAAAATGACCCTTCAGCGTTAACCCACCTACCCTTTGGCATTTTATTGAAAGTGCCCTTTGGCATTTTGAAATTATCCTTAAGAACTTTTATCTTGGGCGCTTTTCCTAATGAAAATGATCCATCAAAATTTTTATCATTAGATATTTTATCTCACACAAAATTCCTAAAATAATTCCCAATAAAAATCTTTCCAATATACTTTTACCAAAATAATGACCCCAATGACACATACCCTTCGATCTTTGTGAAACCTACCCTTCAGGACTTTATTCCTAGAACCGTTCCCTACCAAAACTTTACCTTAGAAAGTGGATCCTTTAGGACTCTTATCATGGATGAAATACCCTATGATGTAGATGCTTTAGATTTTTTCCCAATGAAAATATCCCTCTAGGAATTTTGGAAGTGACCCTTAGGGATAATTGCTTTGGAATTTTTCTTGATGAAATAAGTCTTTAGGGAAATTGTTGTGAACATTTTGTCTAAAATAGTTCCCTAGATTGCATTAGTCTATGGACATTTCACTGAAACATTTTTCTTGATGAATTCCTTACTACCAAGAACTCTACTAGACCTAGTTATACTTAGTTGAATAAAAGGTTAAAATAGTTACCATTAATATTATGATACCCCCACCAACTTGAACTAACAAAGTTTGAATTATGAAACAATTATAAGCAAAGTGAATGTTGGGATATCACATATACTACTATTCAATGCAAAATTTTATATATTTGATACATAACCATTGAAGCTTTCATTGCTTTATAAATAAACTTACATTCAAAGTATCCTACCATCTTATGCATAGAAGAGAGCTATCTACTCCCTACAACGAGAATTGTGAGTAAATAGTGATCAAGCTAGAGTGGAGTTCAGCATATAACATAAATAAAACCTAAAACGAAATTATAAGTAACACGACATATACATCAATGACATTTTCATTAAAGACGTTTAGTTAAGAAAATCTACCATCTCCATAATTAATCAAAGATTTTATAGTTAGTGTTTGATGCTACCATATTCAAAAATAGATACACTAACTATTCAGAGTTATGGGACATAGTCGATTATATGGATGTATTTTTAGAGGAGGATGATATGACACTCATTGATAAGATGTTTTTCCAAAAATTATTGTCTTTAAAACACCAAAGGTTACATTTTTATACCATCAATCCAGAGGTGATGCCATGCATCAATCTCCTAAAGGATCTATTTTTCTCAGGTAGGATATCATAGGATTCTTTCCTTCATTACTCTAAAAAGAACATAGTTATCACATGCATTCGAGGACCTAAATTCCAAAGATACCTATCTTTGAACATACTCGATGCACACATCAAAAAGTATACATTATCTTAGTTCAATGAAGGGATTGCAATGTAAAAGGCACTCTCTTCATGGTTAATCTCAAACCAAACCATCACATGGAAAGGGAAGAACTCAAAGGGATCTATTTATATTGACAAGTTCAAAATGGGGATACACATCAACATGGCTCTCTTGAACTAAATTTATAATATGTCAAGTATTCATTTTGTTAATCTAGACTAGGTGCCATTATTATACATGATGATCACCCATGAGGTTATATATACCCTAGGAAAGATAATCAACTTCCATTTAAGAGAGTAGATAATTCACAAGGACAAACATTCCATGTATTTAAGCCATTTATATATGATGTCATATTTGTTATATGTCATTATGGGAACTTATTATAGAGACCCCAAATAATTTTGGACTCCAGCCACATACTGTATCAAAAATATAATTTATGACCACTACCAATTTATGCGTATATATAACTACACCAAGAATATTGTTATAATATCATAAGACATATATCCACAAATTTGGCAAGCCATTCATAGCTTTCCCATACATAAAATTTGACAAAATGTTATAAAAAACTGAAATAGTAAAGGGGATTACCTCCTTTATCTAAAATTCATAGTTATAATGATTTGGGAAAAAAAACTAATCCTCTATGTCTCCCAAAATATATCCCAAATAAGTTGGCATAGCAAGAAATTGATTTTTAATTATGGTAGAGTGTCTAAGAGGATCTATCTAGGGAAAAGAAAGATTTGTACTTTGCCCACCATATAATAATTGGGGTAATGGTCTACACAATGAGGAAACATTTTGGAGAAGTGGGAGGCAAGTGAAATAGTTATCCTTTCCCCATTCTTCCACATAGAGTTTTGGATCCACATGGATGTATTCAGAAGCATCTATAGGGGATTAATATCCCTTATAAACATGAGCCCTATTTATGTGATTTTATCTTTCTAAATGAAAAAGATGATGAATATGTTTTAGAGAGGGAAAGATTTGATGGAATTAAGAGATATCATTTAAGAATGGTCCAAGATGACCCCTCAATCACTATAAGAGAATTAGACAATAATAAATCTCTATAAAAAGGGTGGGAGCATTCTGACTTCTAGAGAGAACAGTCTGAGGAGCAATCTAAGGACCAAGTGGGTCCATCATCTCAAGCTCACCAATTAAAATTAAAAGTTGCCAAGAAAGAACCTAGGGTGATTGAACCTAGTTTTAGCAAGAGAGCATAGATAGGTGACCCCATTAGTTTAGATTATGATGAGGATAAAGCACAAGATCAACTCACTACAAGTTCCATTTAAGTCACTACTGTTATGACCCAAGTTCAAATTGCTACATGTATTGTGATAGAAACATAAGAAGTAGTAGCATATACCTAGTAATACCCCCCCACATAGCTAAAGACCCCTCTGGTTTACATAAGGAATCTTAGGACACCAATAGGTAGTCCTATAGTGGAATCATCAAAAGGCTTGCCTACGGCACCTCCAAACTCAGAACTAGCATAACCAAAGGGTATGATAATTAAGGATATTTAGGATGATTCTAATGAAGAGTTAGGGATATAAATAGCTAAGGCCATGAGCCTTCAATAAGATCCTATAGTTCCCAATTCTTTAGGTACTCAACCCTTCATAAGTGTTCTTTTATCTTATATGCCAATTTTTAGATGTGTTTTCATTTCTTCTATGTTGAGAACACCCTAAGTGGAAGTATCTACTTCCACCTCCACTGATCCTTTCACCACCACCTCCATTGATCCCTTTCCCACTAGTAACTTTGATCCACTCTCCAATTCCATCCCATTCACCATGCCAACCTCATATGTCCCTTTTGGCACTTCCACTATTAGAGCCTTAAATAAGAAGAAGGTGTCTATGAAGGTATTTACTACACTGGCCACTCCACAAATCCATGTCTATTCCACCTAGATGACCCTTCCAATTCCATCCACCACCTCGATATAATTAAAAATTATGAAAAGTGTTGATAGGGGAAGGAACGTCAAAACCCAAATGATTATAGTCTATCCACTCCCTCAATTTGGAGGAGTGGATTGTTTCAAGATTATATGGTCTTCACTAACTAACATACTTGTCAAACTAAAAAAATAGCCATAAGTAGAGGAGGCTAAGGAAGGGGTTTTTCTTATAAAATTATATGTATCAAAGTTGGGCATTCTTCCATGGACTATGGACTTAAGAAGTAAGGGCTCCCAAATGCCTATCTTCGTGATCACATAGCTCCCTTCTATCTTCACTCTATTAGACCCACCATCTAGTAGTATATAAAGAATGATAGAGGTAGGGAGATAATTCTTAAGGAAAGACATGAATTATTCTCCCTCACTAAGAGATATAATAGGCAACTGGAATAGTCTCCTTCTATCAAAAATCTTGTAGACCTGGCCTAAGCACATAAAGATGTTATAGTAGTGATCCATGAAGACATGAAGATGGATTGACATGAGCTAGAGGCCTAGGTACAAAAGTTAGAGGATCACGCAAAGACTATACATATCCCTATAGGTACAAATAATAAGTTACAAGAAGAAGCTTCCTAATGTTACAACTCTTTGGAGATAATGAAATTTATGAAGGTCAAAATGGCCCCTCATTTAAATAATGCCAACCAATTGTATAATTCTCTAAAATCTGATACTTCTAAGTTAAATGTGTTAGTTGCATACACATGCAACATATTATATAATCATCTAGACTTATTGACAACACTTGAGGCATCCAATGCCTTAAACTTAGTTGCCATAAGGTAGTAAAAATCAAAGGAGTGGATAAAATTAGTTGGGGCCTTAATCCCTAAATATCAGTCATATAAGACCCAAATACTCTAGATTTTGCATGATTTGAAGGTGTCAAATGTGAAGGATACCATAAGAAAATTGATTAGATGGATCGATTTTTATAAACTCATTTAAGAAGCAGTGATGAATTTAAGGAGTGTCTATAAGGCTTAGTACTAAAAGAGATAGAGTCTTAGTTGAGTTTGGATAGAAAGAAAGTTACCAAGGTGTAAATTTTCAAGAATAAATTCTAGATGACCAAATATGAGCATCAACCACCACTATTGAACTTAAACATTATACAGTAGAAACATAACATGACATATAAATTATATCAAGAGAACAGAGCCAAAAAAATCAAGCTTCCAATGACGCATCAAAATATGCAACTTCAACTACTACCACCATAATTTACACATTAACTAAATTACATGTAACACTTCAAATGATACAGCCTTAATAGGCTAATATTTTATGCATGTATAATTTTCTAATGGTGCATAGTTTCCTTGTAGTTCAAGATTTTTATTTTAAAATTGACTTTATATTTTATACACATGTTGCATGGCTTTGAAAAGGTCAACTTATCTAATTGATAATTATAAGATTTCTCTTATACAGTTTGTTGCTACAATTAGAACTCATGTTCTAACTACCACATGTAAACACTTTACATGAATTTTGAGGATGAGGTGACCCCTTCCCCAAGGCTATTTAAATAATTGTAATCTAACTTGGATTTTTATCAAATAATTTTGAATACAATATCAACATCAATTTTGATCATTAATGAATGTATTTGTGTATTTTCTTTCCAATTTTTGTGTAATTAGTTGTTACTTTCTTTGGTTACATGTTTTAATAACCTTTAATGTAGAATACTTGTAAATGGATTTTTGATTATTTTGATTGATGTACTAATATATATATGTGAAAAAACTACTAAAATATTGGTAAATTACATTAATTAAGGTGATTAATTTGTTTGATTTATAATTTTGATTGTGCATGAGTGCTTTCTTGGATATAGTTTTTTATGTGTGAAAAATCTGCCTTAGATATATCACTATTTTGAGCCATAATCTCTTGATTAAGGGTGTGAAAAAACTACCTTAAAAGGATCAAGATTTGTCTAAGGCTTGTGAATTTCTTACATCATTATCTCCCTAGACTTCTTAGTCACATTTGAATATGTGTGTGCAATTTATTCTAGTAATAGACGTAGGTTTTGAGGGAACTTATCCTTTTAGAAACTAAGGGAGTAGTTATTGAAACCCATAGACCTTCCTTTTTTTCTTACCCTTTCCTCCTTTTTGAATTTGTTTTGAGATATACCCACTCTATATTATCAACTATTCACCCATCCAATTCACATATAGATTCGCTACCCTTATTAGGAACCACACCCCCATCTGAAAACCTTGTCAACAACCTACATTCCCTACCAACTATTCTATCAATAGGTTATAATACACCACAGACATGTAACTCATGCTCTAGAGTATATTTTATGTCTATTGAAATCCTAAAATGTTAGAGGTTACCTCATTCAACTATGGTGTGCATAGAACCCGCATCAATAGAATTTATATTTTACCTATGTATTTAATGCATATGTCATAGCATCTATGATCCTCCTGTCATCTATGTCTCATGGAACATCATTTATTCATCTCTACTAAACATGTCCACTTATGTCTAACTATTTATTTTATGTGCATTTATCATATACATCACAAAATCTATGGTCCACCCATCATTTTCATCATATGTAATATTATTTCCATGTCTTTGTTTGATGTTTAATATTCTATCTATTTCTCTATGTTTTGTTTGTTATCTACACAAATGTCATGATATATTCATTCATCATAACATCTACACTTTTTTAGTGAAATTTTATGATCTCCTAAATAAAGTCTATGTATTTTGATGATGATAACCCCTTTTTACTTGGAAAATACATTTATATCAAATTAATAATTTATTTATTTAAGTTTTCATAGTCAAAGACCAATTATCGAACCCCAAAAATACAAATTTAAAAATTTAATCTAAATTTAATCTGGTTTAATTACTTTTTATTCAATTATATTTTGCATGTGTGAGATTGTATACCAAGGTTATGTATGTTCTTCTCTCACACTGCAATGTGAATTTTGGAATAAATAAAAACTAATCCTTTTGTATCTAAACCTATTTGTAGGTTTTGTATTATCTTCTCTCACTCTGCAAGGTGAACTTCGTAATAATAAATAAAATGTACCCATTTTAGTTTGAATTTTATGGTCTCAGGAATAGGATTTCATCCTTTAGTGTTTAGACAAACCCATTGTTCTAGTGGGGTATATAGATCGAGAATGAGCTTTAGTTTTTTTATTATTCGTAAAGGGGAGCTTTTTTTAGATACTCCACCCTTACACAAAGGATCTACATACAAGGTCCAAATGACTAGATAAGACAAAAAAAATTGAAAACAAGAATCAAAAACCAACAAAAGATTACATCAAATCCACTTTACAACATAAACAATGCAAAAAAAAATGCAATAAGAAATAATAGGTCACTAAAATTTGTACCCACCAAGGGCCTCATCCTAGGTAACTAATATATTCTTCAAAGTTTTTTCCATACAATCCATATTTAGAGAATCAAAATTACAACCTTTCTCCTTGATCATACCTTCATACTTCTTGGTGTTATTACTTGATCCTTCACCATCAATTTTATTTTTTATGAGTTGAATAAGCACATCCATGCTAGTTAAACAATTTATGAC
Source organism: Torreya grandis (assembly GCA_037957365.1). NCBI lineage: Eukaryota > Viridiplantae > Streptophyta > Pinopsida > Cupressales > Taxaceae > Torreya > Torreya grandis. Next base: position 1,402,259 of record JARHVA010003473.1, on the reverse strand, counting down.
TGTCTTTGATGTAACCCACCAAAGCTTATAGATTATTTATTAAGTAGATGCTCTTCTCTTCTAAACTACCAATTCTCTCCTCAATTATTCTCATTTAAATTATGACTCTTGATGGAGTATTTCAGCATGTTATGGTCCTTAAGAAACAATCTTAGGAAAACTCTATGTAAATTTAGTTCCTCCATCAATTTTTTAAATTTATCATACTCCCTAAATGCTATATTTAATTCCTTCAATTCTTTAGGAGTAGGGATATAGTAAATTCCTTGAATTATTCACCATCCTTTATTTTTCCTTTCCTAGTCTCTTTGCCTCTATTTTTGTTGCAAACACTATGATTTTTATAGTATTAAACCCTCAATAACATGGTTCATTATTTCCACTTTAGGGTCAATTAAACCATCCTTGGTTCTTGATCCTTTCACAAAATAGTCTCTAAAAAATTCATTCACATCATTCATAGGAGTTACTTTTCATGTCAATGATCTTAATATGATTTGCATTAACGTCCTTATCCCCTTCAAAAACCATATGACTAGGTTTCATATTCACAACTCTAGAATACTTATAAAGTAAAAGAATCATATCTTGATGCATAATAAACCTTTTATTTATTTTTTATATTATAATACTAAGCTTTCCATCAAATTGAAAATGTTAATAGGGATACTAACCAGAGTTTTGTGCCTAAATAAGTTGAGAAAGATAAAATAAAAAGTGAGGACTTAATTGTTCCTACCATCTAAGGTTATAAATTTCATAACCTACTTATCAACATAATTTTTGGTCTAAGGAATTATTAGTAGAGGTTCCTGATCTAACATAACATGTTAAGGATGAGGATAGATAAGTCTTGTTTAAGTGCATATGATAGTGTAGAGAATTCATATTAAATAAGGAAAGTAGAAGCATTGTAGATATAGATTATCATGTGTTAGATATGAATTAAGATTAATGAGTACTTAATTAATGTTTAAAAAGCATTTATAGTAACATATATAGAATTAAGACAAACATTAAACATGATAACACACACAAATAAAAAAATAAGAAATACAATAAGTAACCATAACTAATAGTCTATATTGATCTCAACAAAAGGGTCTTCTTCTAATTTATTCAAGCATACATATATATAGTCATTTATAGTCTATGAATTTTCACATTATTCTCATAATTTGTCACCAAAAGAGGATACTGTTTATATTATATCCTTTTACAATACATAAAGGATAAAAAAAATACATATAACCTAAAACTAGATATATAATGCATGAATATTTGAAGAATATCCTCCACAAATTTACCATATAGTTTTTTCTCCTCTTATAATTAAAATGTTGTCTCATCTTGATACAATGTCATAGGATCATCTAAATGTGTTGATAGGGTAGAAGATGAAGACATGTGTAGAATAGTAAGATTCATAGTTACTACTCAAGGTGTCATTTCTAGTTTTCACCTTTTGTGCACTACTTATCCACCCTTTTGGGTTTTCAACTAAGTAGTGTACCAACCTACCACCCTTTTAGATGTTTAATATGATGGATTAACTAGGTGGCTTCCTTTTATGGGTTTTCCAACCATCTTAGCCTTGCTTGTCTCACTAGTTATTCCCAATAAAAAATGGTTTACAAAATTTTCAAAAACTGTACCTTGTGTAATACTTAACTTGAAAGAGGTGGCATTGTTATGGAAGAAGACTAGACATTAGGAGCCTTAGCCCTAGACTATGAAATCGTGTGCTACGTGATGACTTGTTAAATCTTATATGATGACTTATAGACTAGTAAATTGAGGATCTAAGAAACCTCACTATAGAATAAAGACATATCACTCTTTTAAGTGTGTTAATCAGTCATTTCCTCTTAGACCATGCATAGTAGGATGCACATCAGTGTATGATATCCAATGTATTGTTTTAAGTCCAAGTCATCAATCATGCTCATGTATATATTCATATTGATGACCCTTGTCTAGATTTATTCACTTAGTTTCTCCAACTTATCTATGTGGCATTTAATCTAGACATCTAAAAATGAACTACACTAAAACTCACTCTGCTAGTTGATGAGTTTATCATACATTTTATACTCAACAGTGAATGATTCTTGGAGAGTTTGGAAATTCTCATCCACTAATGTGGTTTTATTATCTATGGTTGTCTTGGTAGTTATAATAGTAGTGAGATCTATTCTAGAACTAGCAAGAGAGCCATCAAGGTGTTGCTTCCAATCAAGTAGACTTCATGTAATGTGATGTGTTTAAATAGATGAATTATATAGCATGCTATGGTACTCTTCAAACAAGGTAATCAATGTAGTTACCTTAGTCTCCATTTTTTGGTCTAATGTTTTGACTACATAGACTTGATGGGCTAGACACCAATCTTTTGTGAGCTTAGTTACTAATGTCTTGAGCCTATACTAGTCAAACATCACTTGGTCCCTAATTTCTCAAGTGACCAACTCTAGGATAGTGTTATCAACCATTTTTTTTGCTTTATAAAGGAAAGGATTTAGGTCTGCATTCTTTACCTTTGATTGATCCTATTCATGCTCTAGGGAGGTGGATTTATACATGATTGACTACTAAAAATCTATGGAACATTATAATATTTTCTTCAAGGGGAGCTTAGAGATGTCTAATGAACTCTCCTACTCGAATGAGAGTGCAGCCAACATGATTATAGATGCTCAAGGATATGGGAATGGCATAGTGGAAATCAGAAGTGAAAAGGTGGTATGCCAAGAACCTACTATAGGAACATCCTAGAGATACACACCTCTTAGTGGTAACTCAAGTTGATATAAACTTATCTATGTGGTAGTAAGTTCTTATTACTAGATAGGCTACTCTAGTAAGACATGAGGTTGTATTGGTACTTGTTGTTGCTATGATGTGGATTTTGATACCAATTTGAGTTTGTACACAACATATTTAACTATCTTGAATTTTCATTCTACTTATATCTCCTATTTATTCTTTAGATCCTACTTCATAGCTTCTATATTTGCTTGTTCCTTTTGGGCCTTCAAAATATTGGCCCACTCTTCTGCATCTTATTTCTTCTTCTCCTCTTTCTCTTCTTTCTTCTTCTTTTCTTTCTCTTCTTTCTTCTTCTCTTGTACCAGGGCCATATCCTTGGCCTGCTCTTGTGTAGTTTAGGCATGTGCTCTACTTGTGCTTGTGCTTGTGCTTATGCTTATTGTTGATGTAAGACATCATATGTTTCCTCATTTTTTGTAGTAGTTTCCATGCCTATTATGCTTGGGATACTTCATCCTATTTTATCTTTTCTTCTTCTTCTTCCATATCCTTCTTCTCTCAATCCTCTTTGGATTTATTGTCTACATTAGCTTCTTCTTGTGCATTTTTGGCCATATCCATGTCCTTTTATATGTCATCCTTTATGTCTTTAGATGTTTCTATAGCCTTAACTTATTTGACTTAATGCATGTCTTGTTGTTATTATACTTATTATCTTTTCTTCTCCTCCTTCACTTGCTATTCTACTACACAAGCTACTTCTTCCCTCATGGCCTATTGTTCTTCATCTATTGGTTACTATATTATAAGATATTCAACATATTAAACATGGGGTAATGGTGGTGAATCACTGGATTTCACCTCTAAACTATAAACTTGCACCTTCCTCCTCCCAAGTGTGACTAGTCTATGTTTTGGTGGTGGTGTGGTAGATGTAGGGGTAGGTTTTGATTCCTACACAATTGTTGGGGTACCAAATGTGTATTATTACAAGGTGGGGGATATGTTTTCCATGTACCTTATTTGAGGCCTATGCATAATTATTTATAGTGAACTTTCTAGTAGAGGTACAAATATGTCATTGGCTACAAATATCAATGTAGGTTGTGGTTGAAATAAATCCATTATACATTGGAGCTATTTTGTTTCTCCTCTAACTATGTCAACAATAATAAAAGGGGTCAAGATGGTAGGTTCAACTATAGTTCTAGGGGAACCTAATTTCACATTTGAACCATGAACACCACCATATAAAAGAAAAATTAGTTTTCTTCATCCTTATCATAGAATTCCCCAACCATGTCTGCCATCATGACCTAGTAGACTTTTTGATCATTTATGCCCATTTGTAGGAGGTCACATGAGCTCACTATTTATGTCACCTTTGGATCATCCATCTAATTCATAGTGCTACATGTATTTTACTTTAGTGGAGGGGATGTTGAATGGTATTTTGCTTTACACTTATCCTTTTGTTACTATGAGTTGGTTTCTTCTTTTAATTATTATGTTGCAGGGATGGCTACACCAGGTGTTATTACTTAAAGGGGAGTTATACACCTAACTACAACGGCCTTCTATCTAGCCACTTTAGCCTACACCATTTCCATTATCATGACTAAGGGGAGTAGGTGAAAATATTACCATGATAACTCATGGATGGTGATGAATACACCTCATGGTAGTAAGTAAAAAATGTGTGCTGACCCAAATAGTGCATGATGTCAGGTAGCACTCATGCATTACAATGAAGTCTAAGAACTCCTCCCACCAAGCTTTGAATTTTACCTCATGTGTAAGGTTTTCACACTCATATGTCTAGATGAGATTCCAAAACTATTGTGCTAGCTAATAATATATGTCTATGTGCATTTCTCCCTTTAGTGACTTCCAATTTGGGAAATAAAGCAAGTTGATGAGAAAATGGTATTGAAGTGTTTATCTTGGAGAGGTGAAACATTTATCAATGTTGGTGAGTAACTCTTAGATGAAATACTGTAGCTAGCTAAAAATTTTATTTCTATGGGTCATCTGGTGAGTGATGTCTATGACTCCTTTTAGTATTTTCTTGAAAAAATTGGTCATCTACCAAAATCATCTAGTAATGCACTCCATAAGGACGTGCACTAGTTCATCTAGGATTTCATCAATGGGAATCCCTCTATAGATTTAAACATACAAATAACAAATTTATTATATAATGGGGGGAATTTTTGTATTGTATGGAGCCAAGGGATCTCCATCACAAGCATGCCCAAAGCTTAGGCCATGGTTTGTGCATTGATAACAATAGTCACATCCAGTCCCAAATAGATGTTACCATCATTGTAGTACCCTAATAATACTTGGATGATCTCACCCAAGTCACCAAAAGTAGGTAATTATAATAGGTGCTCAACATCTATATTCTAAAATCAGTGGAGAGATATGAGAGTGAGCAATTACATAACATCAATAAGATCTAGTAAAAAAAATAAAAATTGTTCTACTTGTCAGAGGTAATTAAATGGTTCTTGATCATTATACTTGGTTTTATTCAATACCATGTTGACACCCATGGCTTTTTTTTGGGCATTGGTGAGAGCCTTGATTAGCTACAAGGTATCCATAGTTTTAGATTGAGGTAAAAGCAAGTTTTGAAGGGGCCCTGAAACCCTTTAACATAGAGCAAAATTAGAACAACTAAGCCCACAGGCAATGCCTAAAAAACACTATAGTGAGGTAGCAAAAATAGGTTTTGAATGGTCCTGAAACCATAAGAGACACATCCGGTCAAAACCCAAAAATAGAAGTCTGGTGGTACAACAAACAAAAGCTAACAAAAGAATAATAAAGATCAGTACCAATTTCATAACCAACAAGAAGGACCAGATTATTCATCCAGTTCTAGTATCAAGTTCATGGCCTCTTTTCCTTTCAAAGCAGTTTCCTGGGTGGTAACCTCCAGTAAAGCTCCTTTTTGTGTATCTTTCTTTCTGGAACTTTGCCTTGTCCTTTTGCTGGGACCGTCTAGTGCTTTGGTCTCCTCATTGGCTCGTTTACCTATATTGATAGCAGCTGCACAAATTTTGGACGTTACTTCCTCCATTTTCTTTCTATTATCCTTTATTAGTTCTCAGAGGTTGTTTTTGTAAGCTTTGAGCTTGACAGGGATCTCGCTTAACTAATTTTCCATGTTGTTTACTTTTTTCCAAGCAGCTTTCAGAGAATCTTCTAAAGTTTTCACTCTTCTCTTGAGATCAATGATCTCCCTACACAACCAGGAATCTAATTGGGAAGAAGACTCAGCTTTACAGTTAACCCAAGTCATAGGAGTGTGTATTTCATCATTCTGATTCTTCCCTCTCCAATCCTCAGACTTTTTATTGGGGATATTCCTAGCTTCTTCAAAGAAGTCTTCTTGACTCTTTTGTTCCCGCTCATTGATTCCATCTTGAATTTCCATCTCCATGTTTTGAATATCTTCCTGGACAGAGATTTCCTTTTCATTCTTAGAAGTACAAGGTATCCATAGTTATGTGAAGTGATGGACTAAGAATACTAACTACACTTTATGGAATAATAAGAGTTTAGCTCTTGATAACTTCAACTTAGGAAAATATGCACAAGGATGAAATGATGTCTTGGTGTTCAAACTTAGGCTTTATAGATTTGGTACCTCTTTGATTTCATGTCCAAGTTTCACTTAGATATCCACTCATCTTGAATGTAATGGTGGATGTGGAGAATATATATCTAGTCTATCCATTAAGGTAGTTTGTTGTTGGTGCATGTGTGAAGTTATGTCATTATGCTCTTAGGTGTCCTTATAGGGGGTAAAAGTAGTTGATATTGATGAGCCACTAATATTTTGAAGATTACATCAATCAACTATTGGATCATGTATTTAATTTTAATGGATGACCATTATCTAATGGATATATTTCTAATATGACATTTTATATACCTTTCCTAGACTTAATATCATTAGTTTACTCCTATTTGAATTTTCCATCACACATGTGGATCCTCCTATGTATGGATGACATACATGATGTTTGGTATTTTGATTTTCAGATGTTGTTGAATAGATCATCTAAAAATAAACACAAAAAGAAAAGAAACACATACACAAAACATGAAAAAGCATAAAATTCTTAATCTACATGGTGTTACTCAACACCCACTCACATTGTAGAATGAGATTCAATTGACCATTGGTATTAGAGCTTAAGCCTATATCCATTTACCCACATTGGTAACACATTTACCTGAGGATATCTTAAACCATGGTTCCTTGTTATATTAAGTCATGTATAATATAAGGTCCTTTCCATCATATTTGTAACTTTGCTGAGAATGATCTAGAATGACTATCATATAGTAAGACTGGTTGATCTCTATAAAATTCTTTCTTGTGAAAATTCATATCATGTCACACTTTTTGGCTCTATTTATATACTTGTTACATATATGCTAGTATAAGTCGATACTCACCCATCGTATTTAGTTTAAGTAGTTTATTAGTTAGAGATTCATGATCTCCTAATTGCATAACCATGGTAATGTGCATATTGGGTACTAAGTATTCCATTGGCATGACTACTGTAAGACCATATACAAACTAGAAAGGCATAAAACCTATGGATCATTTGTAATGTGTGTGATATTCTCATAAAATCATAGTAATGAAATCTTCCTAGTCATCTCTCTTGATTTTATAGATCTTTGTTAGAATTTCACCCATCACTTTGTTGGAAGCTTCAACTTAACCATTTGCTTATGGATGATATGTAGTGCTTTTGTGATGAGAAATCATAAACTCCTCAGTCAGAGTCTTAATGTGTTGTTCAAAAAGTGTATTACTCTATCATTAAATTTATATGGCATCCAAACCTTGTAATTATGTTTTCATATAGAAACTTCACTACATCCTTCACACCATAACTAGGTGTTAAAGCAGATTGAACCCACTTAGTAAAATAGTATGTCATAATGATGATATATCTTACTTTACTATGCTTGATCAGTGGGTTGATAGGTATAAAAAAGTTAATGCCCTATTTTTCAAAATTTTACTTATATAATAGAGTCTTTAAAGGCATTTCATCTTTTTGTAGTGGTTTACTCATGCATTGGTAGACATCATAGTATTACAAAACTCTATATGCATCCTAAAATAAATTTGGCCACCATAACCCATTCTTTAATAGCTTTATATCCATAGATTATCCTAAAAAAAGTCCTCCTATGACTCCTTCATGTGATTATTATAAAATTTGACGTCATTCATGCTCTAAAACAACCCTACATAGAACTTAATCCTTCCCCAAGAAATACAAAATCCCATTGATGATGGTATATGGTAGGGATCTAGTAACAAACTGATTCTTATGACACTCTTGATAGTGCACAGGAAAGACTCCTTATTTGAGGAAGTTGGCAATAGATTTAATTTTTTTAGGAATCATAGAAACATAAAAAAAGGTGTGCACTTAGAAATTTTTCTTTTAGTTCTTATGGTTCCTCACTATTAAGGAGGCAACTAAGATGGTTTTGTCCCATAATTTCTCCTCCTAGATTTACATTAATGAAGAATTGAAACTCCTAAAAAGGCATCACCCATCAAGAGATGCATCTTCCTAGCATTGGCTTGTTGACATAATATCACAGGGCTTAAGGATTGGTAAAGACTTCGAATGTCATCATAAGGAGATAATGTCAAAAAGTTTGAAGTGCAAATATAATGGATAATGCTTCTTACTTAGTGGTTTTGTAATTTTTCTCTATGGTAGAAATTTTTTAGATTGAAAATTAAATAGGATGGTCAAGTTCACCATATCCTAACTATGTAAGCACAACATCAACTGTGATACTTGAAGCATCCACATGTAAATGAAATGGCTTACTTTAATCTAGAAAAACAAGGATGGGCACCTTAACTAATCTCTAGTTTAACTTGATAAAAGTTGCTTGACACTCTAAAGTCTAGACAAACTTTGTATTTTTATGTAGTAAAGATTATAACAGAGATGAAATAACTATGTAGCCTTTGATAAAATTATGATAGTAGCATGCATGTCATAGGAAAGAGTGTACTTTGGTGGAACTAATGGGTGGAGGCATATTCAAGATTACTATAATTTTGGCCTGATCTACCAAAATGCATTCACTGCATACTACATGTCCTAAAAAGTAACCAAAGGGAATAAAGAATAGGCATTTATTTAAATTCAATGCAATACACAAATATCTACATAATTCTAGTATAAGGTGTAGCTTGGATGACTATTCTCTGAATAAGGAAAAGACTACCTGATTGTCAAGATAGACTTCCAAAAAGTCATGAGTGAAGTCCTTAAAAGTAATCACTACTTCATGAGAGAACATTGTAAGTGTGTTCTTAAGTCCAACAGGCATGGCCTTATATGAAAAAGAACCCCATTCTATTACAAAAGTCATTTTGGCTCTATCTTCTTTTGTAATCCATATCTAATGATATCCATTAAATCCATTTAGAAATAATAGACTTCATGACCTATGAAAAACTCTAAAAAATCATTTATTAATGGAATTGGTAATGGATCATTTACACAAGCACTATTAAAAATAAAATAATCCCCACATACTCAGATTTACCCTATCTTCTTTAGATACACTACCTTGTGGCTTACCTAGTTTGCCTTTTCAATCAGATAGATTATTCCTACATCCTACATTATATCTAGTTTAGCCTTTAATTTTAGCTTCATGTTCAAATTGAGCTTATATGGCCACTTATTGGTTGGACATGTGAACTCCTTTAATTCAATATGAATCTTATCAAAATATGGGTCAACTCCTTAGATGTCTAAGAATTTGGTGGGAAATATGTCTTGATAATCCATTAGAAGTTACATAGATTCCAAAATTTTAGCTTCTATCTAATATTCACCTATGTTAACCAATTTTGGAACCACCTCTATTTTGATATTTATGATATGATTTTTGATAGGCTATTGATAAATGTTAAATTGTTCTTCATGAACATATTTTTATATCCTTCATTTCCCTTCTTGTTCATGAATTCAAATGTTTCACAACTTATCTTCTTCAGTAGGTGTTACAATGGTGTCTTTTAATGGTTCTACAAGTCACTCAGGTTCAAATAAATCATTCAAATCTAGATCACCATCAGAATTAGAATTCTTAATGTCCTCTACCTTATCTTGTATTTAGTTACATAGCTACATCATAAATGTTTTTTTTTTCTTAACATCTTTGTATCATTATAATTTTGAATTAATATCAAAGGCTATAATATTCTATGTATTATATTTTTTTGTGGTGCTTAAGTCTTTCATACACCCATGGCATAGGAAGTGTTTGATTTTCTACAATGCATTATGAACCAAAGGATTTTCATCTTAGAAAAAAGTTTGTATAAAATCACTTTGCACTTGTGTCCAATGCTTGGTTTCCATTATGAACTCTTGGTGCATATATCATACAACTGGTAATGGAAAAAGTGTATAGTGGAGAATGTGGACCCAGTACTTTGGTTCCACACATTCCACATTATAAACTTTAACACATTTATGCATATAAATTTTAGGACACTCACCTTCTTGAAGGAATGGGCAATTGGTGTATATGAATTATGGTAGATGGATCCTACTGATTAGGAGCTTGCAGGAATCATCCCACTCAAGATGGTCATTTCAATGAACTTCCCACCATATTTTAGTGATTCCCTTTAGATCATAACTTAGATCAATGACCCACTAATTGATTATTAGTATATTAACTTGTAAGCATAGAATGAAGTCATTGATGTCCTTAGTTGGATTGTAAATAGGAAGTTATCATTCATGAAAAAAGACCATTTGTATCAATCAAAATTCATGATTACCTCAAGCCCAATTAAGGAGGTGGGTATAGCTAACTCATGTGGAAATAGCTAACTTATAAACCTACTGCATAATCTAATGGAGTGTGCACAACATGGGCAATAAAAGATGCAAAATATGTTCTAGTAAATCAAAACAAAGAATCCCTAGGATATAGACTCGAGGTGATCATAAATTCATTGGTCCAACAAATGGTCTTTTATTTCCTATGATAAGAACCTTCCTTGGTCAACTCTATGTAGTCCTATATTTAATCATTAAATTGATTGAAGAAGTCAAATTATGACCAAGTAGGGGATTTTATAGACCTAGACACACATTCCTTGATGAGAACTAGTTTTTTACCAAATGCATAACTAATGATTTGGGCCTACATTATGCTAATGTCATCATTTATTGAGTGATTACTGATTATACCTAAGGTTTGGTATACTTCTATAGGGAGTTGCATTTGCTTAGGAGTATAAATTTTGTATTTTATTCAAAATTCACCTTCATCCAACTAATTTATTGTGAAATGTATGGAGAGTTTAGTTTAGATGGAATTATGTAATATTTGTGTGACTTGTTAGAGGGAATGACAACAAATTTATCACATTGATGAGCCTCTAATTGGTTATGTACCATGTTGATAGTCATCTAACCATCATATTCCCAATTCTTACCTATGATCACAAGGTAACCTATTGTGGTGGTCTTCATGTCGACGAATTCAAAGTCACCTCCTAGTTTTATTTTTGCAACATTGATCTCTACATTTCTAATCTAGAAATAGGCTCAACCCTTCTAGGTCAGCTAGGCTCAAATTTACATGGTTGTAACTTAGAAATGGTCATCTAATGGATTCTCATGTAGACCAGGAATAATATTGACTATGTTACCAAAGTCAAAGATAACATTTAGATTCTCTTAAGCAATAACTTTATTGTCTATGCATGTGTCCACATCCTAGGGATTCTTTGTTTTGATGTACTAGACCAACTTTTCCATCTTCTATTGCCCATGTTATGCACACTCCATTAGATTATGTAGTAGGTTTGTGATGTTCTATGAGATTTATTGATTATGTATTATGCTTAAAAGTTTAAAAATATCAATGAACACAATGACAACTCCATCTTAACGCATGATGCACATGATTTGGCCATACATTTGCACATCTATTATTTCAACATCTCTTTCAGTGATGACTTGATGTTGGATGTTTTTCAACATCTACATAGTTTCATACATGAGGCCCTTTTATGTATCTAGGTCTAGGTATATATCATGTTTATCTTTTTATATTCCTTGATCTTGAGGCATCTCAAGTGGAGGCAAACATTTATCTACATGTTGTTGTCATGTAACAACATTCAAGAACCCATTTTTTTAGGCTACACACTCCCCATATCCACATTTTGAACAACCTTGTCCTTTCTCTATTTATCTAAGATGGAGAAATCTCGTATGTCATGTTGATTAGAGATTCTTCAGTATGCACAATATAACTGGGGTTGAGGATTCATCAAGCAATTTTGTTATACATGATTGTATTTTCCATAGAGGTAGCATTGTAGAGGAGGCCACTAATATTTGTTTCCTCTAAATACTTCATATCCTCCTCGATATATAACTTGATATCCTCATCTATTAGACTAATATCCACTTCTATATCCTCCTTATTATTGCACGGTATTCTAATGTTGGTACTATTGATTATTCTCTCCAATTATGAATTATTTATACATAGTTGGTGGGGTCCATATTTTTTGTTACTACTACGTTATGACTAAGATTTAGGGGCTTACATATTGGTACTTTAGAGATGGAGGTGTCTAACTTAGAAAAGGAGGGGTCCATCTAGCCAAAGCTTGAGGTATAAATTGTGGTGAACTGAAAATCCATCATGGACTTATTTGGGTTGCACAACTCTTATCAACCTCTGGGCCTAAGATCATTCACTTCACTGATGAGATTTGTTGTGCAGTGATGGAAAATATGTTTTTAGTGATGCCTTCTCTAAGATCCTACAAAGCCCTATAGCTATTTTCATCATGATTAGGTAATTTGTAGAAATTGAAATATAGGTTTTGTAAGTTCTTGACATATTTTTGTAGAAGATGGCACTATGTTGTGGCATGCTTGACTACTCAACAAATTTCACAAAATTTTGTCTTGACTTTAGGATAATAATTTATGTGATGTCCTTATTTTATGCACTCCATACACCATAAATCTATTTTACGCTTATTTGCCTCATTTTATTACTCCACTCTTTTCATGAAATCCTATAATGTGTTATCAATCTTGGAATTGGCAATAAGGGCTTCACCATAATCTTCAATCTGCTCTACTCTCAAGGCAACAACTATGTCATATGTTTTCATCACATATTGAGTTTGTGTAGTGGAAAACATGATCCTAAAGTGTAGTCTTTAAAAAAATTATGTAACTTTGTGTTTATCTATTAACACAAATTCTACCTTATTCATCACTTCAAAGAATATATGGTCATAGTCACAAATGAATCCCTACTTTTGCCTTATCTCTTTTAGATCATATATTGTCTGACTAGTGCATTTATTGATGTGATAAGCCAATCCTCAACTTATTTTAGACTTCTTGATGAACATATCTTTGATATATGAACTCAAGTGCCCTTCCTACAAGTGCCCCTACTAACTCATACTTCTTGACAGCTTCATCAGTAATGCCCTTAGCTTACCATATCATCTTACAATTTAGTAGGTATTGTTTAGGATCTATAGACCCATCATAGATGGATAAGTTTATGAATCCTCCTATATGACTCACCATGTTAACTAGTATTGTTGGATTCTACTTCATAGCTATTATTAGAAGATGATATGTTCTAGGTGACCTTTCCTATGTACTACTTTCTGTACTATGAGGTTTATTATGCAGACTATGTTTCTCTTCACTTCTTTCTCTTTTTTATTTAGTTTAAACAAATCCTATGTCCTTAAAATCCTTTATAATTAATATGGTTTGAGTTTTGTCATCCTAATGATTCATGTGCTTTGAAAATGGTCCTTCCCAACTACTATCTTCATATCTACTTGGCTGAAAACTTTTACTGGAATATAAAATTTTAGGCTGCAGGGATGTGTGCTCTTCTAGTGAATGGATTTTTCCTTTGACTTATTTTTCTTCTACACTTGAACCTATGTTTAACCTATAACTATGTTTTATTTATTTGCATAATTTTTCTTCTTTTGATAATACCCTTTCTTGTAATTATGTACTACATTTATCATCTATCTGTTCTACTTCTAAACTATTCTCACCTTCTTCTTTGCACATCTCATTTTCATCTTGTTCTTTGTAATCTCACTCTATCTATCATCATTCATCATCCTATTTCTTCATTATTCATTAATCCTCTCACTCATTTCATCTTTACACTCATTCATCATCTAATCTATTACTACTCTTACCTTTACTCGTATCCACCTAGGTATTCTTTTATTTATTCCATTTATTCTATTGTCATATTTCCCATTTTAAATCCATACTTTTCTTCTAACTCTTATTCCCTCATGTCTCCATTCTACATTTAGGTTCAAGCCTTATTATCTCATATAACCATAATTGACCATCATGTCATAGACATCCGCATATGTGCAAAATGACTACTCCATATTGGCTAGAGTAGGCACCATGGCCTTATCCACAACAAACATATTTATCAAAAGAGGTAGTTAATACAAAAATTTTCCTCTAATTCCTTGAAAAATATGGTCCTATGCAGATTCAAATGCTATATATCCTTATACTAAAAACTCAATGATATAACTATCTACGATGGTAGCAACCTAGTGGTCTAATTCTCTTGTATAGTTAGTTTCTAATTTCAATAACTGGTCTATCTTTTATTCAGTCTAGGCAATTGTTTCTTTTATTCTAGCATTTAAGCACTAGTATTGTAATTTTTTTAGCTAGTTAGTTAGTATTTTAGGTTATTTACACCAAAAATTTTCAAATATCTCTTTGTATATGTGCTCCTAAATAATTTCACTTATGGTAAGACCAGTCCTTTTACATTCTTCTTCTATGAAGTTCTGTACTTTTTGGTCTAGCAATATTTCAATGTCTTGATATCCTGGTAACCATGTTAGCATAGTTTCCTTTGGATGAAGTGTCTCCATGATCACTACACCATTTTTAGCAGAGCTTCCTGATGAAATATAACATGCTAAGGACAATGATAGATAATTCATATTCAAGTGCATATGAAAGTCTAGAGAAATCATATCAAACAAGGAAAGTAGAAGCATAATAGAGAGATTATCATGTATTAGATAGGAATTAAGATTAATTAATACTTTATTAATGTGTACAAATAATTTAGAGTAACTTAGATATAATTAAGCCAAACTTTAAACATGATAGTGCATGCAAGGAAAAAAATAATAAATATAACAAGTAATCATAACCAAATAGTCTATATTGATCTCAACAAAAGGTCTTCTTATACTTCATACAAATATACATATATATAGTCATTTATAGTCTTATTCACATTCTTCTCATACTTTGGCACCAAAATAGGATACTACTAATCGGCTATCCTTTTACAATTCATAAAAGATAGGACAAAATACATATAGTTGATAGCTAGATATATAACACACAAATATATTAGGAATATCCTACACAACTTTACTATTTATTTTCTTCTCCCAATAGGAATCAAATCTCTAATGTACCCATGTTGAAATGTAATAAATTAATCACTATTTTGATGTTTCTATGTGTATCACAAGTGATCCTAGTATTTAAATAACACTTATTATTTTATAATTCAAAGAATTTAGAGCATGAGTATCAAGGTATGGTAATCTGGTTACCTATGATGAAATAATAGTAGAGTAAGCAAATTGTTCCACAATAGTTATAAATTATGGTGGTTTAGAGCCACCTTAGCTCTATATTTTCAAAGTGAAGTAATATATTCTACAACTATGACATAATATCTTGTCTTGAAGGATGTAAACTTCTCATCTTATTTTATTATAGAATATATTTATTTAATTGTCCAAAAGATCTTGGACTAATTATTATCTTCCGTGTTCAATGCCATGGCATCAAATACTATGTCCTTAAAGACCCTTCCTTCTGAATCTTTGGTTAAGTAGAATTTTGTGTCTTCTCTATGTTGATTTTATACTCGCATGACTGTGAGATTTATAATTTTATCCCTAGTGGTCTATGAATTTCCTCTAGATTAATCTTTAATTGCTTAGATTAAGATCCCTATGGTTTGACTATGGTCAATTGGAGATCAAATTAGGGCTTTATGGATGTTAGGGTTTCTCTGTAAGTCTTTTTTGGGCTTTAATGGTGATGGTTTTTTGGAATTAAATGAATTTGGTGCCTTGGATTTGATTTGGACCTTTGCCTTTATACCTTTACTTTTTTCATGTCCATAAAATCTTTGGTTATGTCATTTTCTACTCAGGTGGCATCTATTTGGCATCCATTTGGCACTTTCATGGTACTTTGTTCATTAATTTTCAAAAACCAACCATTTCCATTTGAAAATATTACTTGTTCTTGATCTATTGGATAATATTGTATAGATTAATGTGAGTCAATGATCTTGATCCTATGAGTTAAATGTCATTGGTCACTATTTTTACTAGGCCCTATGGTTATGCCACTTGGAAATTATATAGGGTTTCTTGAGCTTTTCACCTTGTCACCTCTATTAGTTGGCATAAATCCACCATATAGTAGTCCTATAGGTCCTTGAAGGTTCTATTATATAGTCCATAGAGATATTCCTCTATTTTATCATGTTCTTCTACTCACATGTGAGCCGTAGATCTTGCAAAGGTGTATGAATTTTAAGTTAGCATCAGGACATATAATAACTTATGTTAAACAACTTAGGCTATGATTTATTTTGTGTTAATAAATGTCATATAAACCATAGGTTAAAAATATAGTCTTGATCATGGTTAAAGGGGAACCCTTAATAATAAACTATCGATTATAATATTTTTATCCTAAGGTTGTATCGCATTAATAAATATGATGAAAGTTTTATCATATTAATAAATATGATAAAACTTTAGGGTAAAAAGTTCTAAGCTAACTTTTAATAATGGGACCTTGCATTTATTAGGTTATGTTTATAGAATAGACCCAAATAAGATCATGGGACATATGGGGACAAAGCATGATATTTTAGGCCAAAGTTTAGTCAAATTTGAAGAAACATGATCACACTTTAGGATAAAATTTGAGATAGATTGATGGATTTTATAATCGATCCCATGAAATTTTGAACTTGGTCTATGATGGGATAAAGGCTAAATAAAAGGCTATTTTTATCATTGAAGCTCAAAACACTAAACATGCTTAATCTTTAAATGGGGTCACCATTAATCTTATAACATAAAGATAAACATATTTAGTTATCCAAATGAGATTGGTTCATAAGCTATAATTTGACAGTCTCATGGAAATCAATGAAAACCTCATGTATGTCAATGATGGTTGGGAAAAAGTCAATTTTAAGATTTCATAACTAATCATAGGGACTAAAATTTTATGCCCTTATGGATGCCAATAACAACCTTATGGATGTCATTTAACAAGCATGCAAATGTTAAATTTAATTCCTATGAACAGTAAGTACCATAAGAATTTTGAATTGATACACGTCATTCGATCATCTCTCATGAGTAAACATGAATCATCGATCATGATCTGAGTTGATAGTCATGATTAGTCCTTATCAGCTCCATTGGATCAATTTTATATGAACAACCATGGATCACTAATTATGATCCATGTGATCAATCAATATTGGCTCCATGGATCAAAGTCTTTGATTCATCAGGTCCACCTCACTCCATTTAATCAATGTTGCTTAATTAAATGCAAGGTCATTTGTCCTACAAATAAGCACATATTTTAAGTTAGAGCTCAGGAGGCATATAAGACTTAGGTTAAAGTCTTAAGACTAAGGTCCTATTTATGTTAATAAACATGAATGGGGCCTTAGGACTAAGATATTAATCTAAGTTTTAATAAGAGAGACCATGGTAATAAAATTTCAGACCAAACTAAGAATTTAATAAAGGGACCCTATAAACATTAAAGTTAGACCATGCACAAATAAAGGGGACAAAGCAAATAATTTTTAGGATATGGTTTGGTCATGTTGAAAACAACAACTAAGATATGGTATAAAATTTAAGCTTGAGTCTAAAACATTTTTAAACTGTTCCCACCAATTTTATTCTTGCTGATTTTGAATTTGGTTCAAAAACTTATGCCAAGGTTTCTAAAGGAAGACTTGTAGGAGATTTAAACATAGATTGGACTTAGATTTATGCATACTAAAGGTTATTAAAATCTTGAATATGGATTTAATTTCAAAATCCTAGCATAATATATTCAAAGAGAGATCCATTATACCTATAACTTGAAACATGGAGATTTACTATTAAACACATTAGGCCCATTTGAATTATAACCATGAATAAACAAACAACTAAAACATGGTGTGGATGATCTTCAAATACAAATTATGTGAAAACCTCTCAAATGACAATTTGATTAAGTGAATTTCAAATTTTAAATACTAATTTGCATAATTTTAACACAAGGGTCCCCATTTTTAAATAATGGGGGTATGTTGACCCTAAAAAATGTAAACGTATTGGGGAAACATAACAATATGTTAGAATTTAGAGACTCTAATTTAGACAAATAACTAGATTACTTATTCTAGTTGATCAGTATCATTATCAAGATCAATTAATGGTTAAGACAAACCTTGCTTTTGTAGAATTAGGATCAAACATCAAAACCTAGCACTAATGTGTGTGTGCTTTGATTCCACTTACTATTTGCCATGGGATTTAGGGATAAATTCCAGATGTCATGTCTTCAATCATTAACATTAACTTACAACATGTTTGTATATTCTTTAAGAATCATGATTTAGCTCATGGAGGGATTGGGCATTACTATGATGTTAGCCAAACATCCATATCCCTAACATAGATGCCTTTATATATACTCAATGCCTTGCTCCACTGCCATCTAGGCATCAATATCCCTAGTGGAGATTACCATAATCACCTTTGTTTGAAAAACTTTTTATTTTGTAATAAGCTCTTATTTTTTGTACTTTTAAAATCTTTTAGGCTTTCTAGCAAATGTTGGGAACCAAGTTAGCCAAGTTTAGGGATTTGGTTAGATGTTTGATCTTTAGACAATCACCTATGGTTAAAACTTTGTCTTAGGCAAGGATATTTGTTAGGTTTAAACATGATTATGCCTAAATAATTTAATCTTTCATCCTACATGTGAAATACTCCTTGAAACCAAATTTTGATCAAAATAATGTTTAAATTTTTATAAAATAGTTGAGATATCTACTAGTCCTTACTAGTTTCTTTAAACTATTTCATAAGCTTACATTTCAAACCCATGATCAACAAATGCTTGAGATTCATACCTACATTTTTGAACGATGGAGTTCCTTAGTACTAAAGATGAAAGTTGAGCTAAGGGATGTCTAAAGGAATTAATATAATCAAGGAACCAAGCAGAAAAGCAAACACACAAAATAGAAAGCAAAGGAATAAATAAACAAATATGCACAAGCATACATATAATTAAGGGACAAGAAAGAGAGAATAGAAATAAACTAGATTTAGCCTACCTACTCTAACACTAACTATTCATACAATTTACTCCATGGAGACCTTAGGGCGAGTAGTATAAAAGTAATACTTAAGGTACTTCCTATTGGTAGGAAAAGTGAATTCATTTTATTATAGGTCTTTTAGTTTTAAGGTGTTATTTCCAAGTGTCTGAGCAATCTAATAGGGAGTTATCCACAAAGGTGTGAACTTATCATGTTTACCCTTAGGTTCAGATGCTTTATCTTAAAGATGAACTAGGTCTCCTTGCTTAAACACCTTTATCTTTGATCACTTGTCAAACCACATTTTCACTATGGTTTTGTACTTTCTAAAGTTTAAAAAGGCCTTTTTTTTGGTAGCTTCTATCTGCATAATGTCCAGCAGTCTTGAATTTACTAATTATCGATCATCCTCCATGTACTCTTACATGAACTATTATGTTTGTAGCTTGAGTGTAATGGGGAATATGGGCTCTTGGCCATATACCAATAATAAGGATGATGCTTTGAGAGCCTACTTATCTCTTGTTTTATCTACCTATAGGGCATATTTGAGAAGTGTGTGCCATGTTCTAGGTTTGTATTCTACAATCTTATTTATTTCTTTCATCAAGTTCTTATTGGTAGATTTAGATACTCCATCACCCTAAGAATAATGGTTGGATGAGAACTTGAGGATGATGTTATTATAATATACCCATTTGGTCATTTCAATGGATATGAAAGTGTATCAATTATCACACACTAGAGAGACTAGTGTCCCAAACCTAGTGTATATGTTTTCCTCTAAAAAATTGATCACTTCTTTAGTTATACATTGTTTGGTAGCTACTACTTCAGTCCATCTAGTGTAATAATTAGTAGCAGTTAGAAAATACTTGGAACCTTTTAATGAGTTAGGGTTGATTACCCCTAAAAAATCTAGTCCCCACTAAGTAAAAGGTTTATCCATCATAATTGGATATATTGGCATAGATGCCTTGGGATCCTTTATGCTAAAGATTTGGCATGAGTGGAATTCTCTCACATGATTGTTAGCATCTTTGAATATGGTGGGACAATAGTAACCATATCTCATAATTTTATGTCCTTTGGTTCTTCTAGATGGATGCCCACTTCCCAGTTTCTCATGAAAAGTGCTCATTTTCTTAACAACTTCTTTGGATACACACCTCAAGTAAATGCATTTTAAGTTAATTTTTTACATCACTCCATCTTTAATTAGGTAGTGGATTTCATTAAGTCTTAGGTATCTTATTTTCTCCCCAATTAACCCTACAATACAAGTGCAATTTATTAGAAGATAGACAATAAGGTCATACCAATCATTAGATTGATAAATTTCTTATTCAACCTACATGACATTTAACATGGGGTTAGTATTGGAAATCATCTTAATCAAACCTTGGCATCTTACCAATTTTTTAGTTTTCATCTCATGACATATTCTTATAGGATATACTTCCACTTACCTTTCCTTTCTCCTAGTTTGTTTTGACTTAGCATGAACTTTATATTAGGGTCAGGTGGGATGGCATGAGATTTATTCATAAGAATTTAGTGCATGAATTTATTTACTAATTTAACTAATGTACATGATTCCTTATCAATAAAATAATAATTTAACTTGGAATTGTTAAAATTGGTTCTCATTAAAGTAATTGAATGGTCACATCCATCAATTTTTTCAATCAAAACTCTAATAATAGTACAATCAAAAGCAAAGGAGTAAAGACAAAAATTCTTGGAGAAATATGGACTTATTAGGATTGGAGCTTAATCAATTACCTCCTTTATGTACTTAAAGGCCTTCTTGTTTTCCTCATTCCAAGTGATTTCTGCACCCTTTTTTGGCATATCATTCAATGGTTTGTTAATTTTTACAAAGCCAAAAATAAACTTTCTTACAAAGTTAATTTTGCCAAAGAATGATTTCAATTATTTCCTACTATTAGGAGGCTCTATGTTTTATATAGCTTATACTCTATTTGTATCTATAGATATCCCCTCCTTATTAATCGCATGGCCTACAAAATTTGTCTCAATAATACAAAATATACTTTTCTTTAGGTTGAGGAAAATGTCATACCTTTTGCACCTTTCAAATATCTATCATAAATGCATTATGTGGTCCTCCCTATTTTTATAAAAAATAAGTCATATCATCCATGTATATAATAATTCATTTACCTACCAAACCTTGTAAAGCATGATCTATGGCCATTTGGAATGTTTCTCCTACAGTGATAAGTTTGAATGACATCCTCTTGTATGCAACTGTGCCCCATTTGGTAGTGAAAGTAGTCTTTATCCTATCTTCTTGGTTAAATAATACTTGGTTATACCCTAAAATTCCATAAAGAAAAGACATCATAATAATAACTAAAAAGCTTTGTATAACTTGGTTGAAAGAAGGAAAAAGATAACTATCTTTTTCAAATGACTTATTTAGATTCCTAAAATCAATACATAGTCTTATTTCACCATTATTTTTCCTAACTAGTACCGAATTGGTGACCCAAGTAGAGTACTTAATGAGAAATAAAATCTTGTCATCTAACAAATTTTTGACTTCTTTAAAAATCATAGGTTCTAAAATATGGTTGGCAGGCCTTTGTTTTTGTCTAAAAGGTTTGTAGTTTTTATTAAAGGGTATCGTATGGGTGATGAGTCTTTGATAAAAAATATTCAAGTCATCTTAGGAAAATGCTATTATGTCCTTATAATCCATTAACAAGTATTTGGATTTTTATCTTCAATGCTCATACATGTTGTTCCAATATTAACTAGCTAAGTTTGATCTTTAGGTCCAAGGTTAACTACCTTGTAATCCTTCCCACTTACCTTGGGAATCCTAGTGTTTTTACTTAGTTTATCCTAATCAAATAACCTCTCCAAGGTAAACATTCCATTTTGAATCTTATTATCATTTAGTTGAATGACTTTAATGTCAAATCTATCATCTTATTCAAAAGTATTCTCATTGGCCTCATCTATGACATTGGCCTCAAATACTCCTAAATTAGTCATGAAATCCAAGATTTGTTGGTCATCATTAAAAGCTTGTATATGGTTTATGTTATCTAGGATTGAAGGGTATGGAACTAGCTCAATGCTAAAGGTATGTGAGTGATTATTTGGAATAATATTAGTTGTAGTTGAGTTAAGATCATTGGCAACCTTATTTTCCTCCCTAAAAAATGGAAACAATGTTGAATGCATCAAAAGATTCGAAAAAAAGCTAGATTTTGAAATTATATCTCTTGGGATATGATAATTTACATTGATACCTACTCCTCTCCTAATTGACTAAATTTTTTGAGTCACCATGAACTAAGATCTCTTTAACTTTATGCCTAATTTCAAATTGCAATCTTGAGATCAAAGATTCATACTCTAAAAGATTATTGGTATAAGGAAACTTGATTCTATAAGTAACTTTTAGTTCCTTCCCAATAATATTGGTAAGAACAACACCTACTCTAGACATAGAGTTGTAGCTGGCACCATCAAAATGTAATTTCCAAACTATAGTCTAAGCATGAGAAGTCTCAAGACTATGTAACTTAAAAGTGTCGAGAGTATACACTCCTAATTTAGAATCCATCATCATGTATACACTCCTAATTCAAAATCCATCATCATGTACTTCATCTGAGGCTCTCTTTCTACCTTGACCTAATTCGGGACTCCTTTCCATGGCATCCACAAATGTGAATAATTAGTGGACATATATCCATTTAGAGCCTTCATCCATTACGTTATTAACAACATCCCATAAGCATTAGGTATGTCCACCACTTAAATGTCAATAAATTGCTGGACTCTAAGCTTAGAGGCAAGTTGTATATGAACATTTGACAATTCCCTAATTACTTTAAATCTAGACTTATCTAACTAAGTAAAAACTCTATCAAATTTAACAAGAGTCAATCCAAGATATTTAAAAATATCTGTTGGCATAATGTTTATGGATGCACTAGAATCTAACAAATAGTTATGTAAATTCTTACCAAACATTATAAAATTAAGCTAAAAAGGTAGTGATTTTGTCTTAGATTTATACATAGTAACATTGGCATTGTCATTTTTTGGTGGCCTATCAAGATATTTGGATAAATACTCTATAAAAAAGTCTTTTTGCTCAATGATCTACATCAATTCATGTAATTTAATGTTAGCCTTTCTTTTCTTTATGTCCTCTACAATATTGTACCTAGTTTTATTAGAAGAATTAAAGGCATCGGTAATATGTTTAGAAGTACTTTCCTTTGGAGGCTCTAGGTTATTATCTAAGGTAGTGTCTAAAGGAGTTCAAACATTATTTGGAGGTGATGAATTAGTCAAAGGTGTAGACACCTAAAAATGGCCACCAATGACCTCCAACTAGGATTTTGACCAATTTCTATCAAAATGCACAATTTAGTTTGAAAAAACTAAAACACACTAAATGAGTTGAACCTATCATATACAAGTGCTGATTTTGGCTAATGTATCCCTAAATGTGGCAATGCATCCTATGAGACAACTAACTTTGATCAGATCATTTTAATTCAAAATGATGATTTCACACTGGGTGTGCCATTATCTAAACTATAAATTTGACTCAAGAGAGGGGGTTAGATCAAGTGTTAGTAAAAAGTGAAATCAAAATGAAAATAAAACACTAATAAGCATGAAATATCTAGGCACAGACACTATGGGGAGCTTAGTAACAAACATACATATGAAAGAAATAACTAAAACATGAAAGAAACCTTATTTCACCTTCCTTGGAGCTTCTAAATGGTTCATAGACTAGATTTCTCAACTTTCACATTAAAGAGTCTTCATCAATGGATTTATTTGTCTACATCTCTCCTTGGAACCTTTGGCTTATGATGGCTTTGGATTGATTCAAAAATTTGGTATAATAACACTAATTGAATGAGGATTTGAAATCATTTATGCATGGTAACTTTACATTGTCCAAGCTAAAAATTATGAGGGTGAGGCATAAAAAAGTTTAAAAATAAACAAAATTCCAATCATAGACTTCTGTGTGAAAAGCCATGGCTTGGACTATAAAACATATGCCTTGGATTCACTTAAAACTACCATTATGCCTGATAATCCATGGCATAAGACAACAAACTAAATAGGCCATTATGTGGAGCTTCATTTAGAGTCATATAGACTCTATTTTTGATTATTTTGTTAAACCACATGTTTTCTTATAAATTTTAGAATATGCTATCAGTTTAAATTCAAGTTGTATGGTTTTTAAATAAAATATTGAAATAATATTTTGAACTTTTTTAATGTTTTTAATCATAGTTGCTTGGTTTCAGTAAATTATGTTTTCTTTGTCTAATCTTAGCCTTGCAAGTTTTATTGAGATTTTCTACTAACCAAGTCTAATCTATAATGTTTGATTTATTAAGGTTTTACCTTAGAATTGATAATTCATCCAAACTTAAGATAATACTTTTCAAGTTTACATGCCTCATTTGAAAAAAAATCTTCAAAACTAAACAAAACTCCAAAAGATTTCTTGTATGACCTACATGGAGAAGTGTCAAAATAATCTTAATTTAGTCCTTTTAACCTCTTTTAGGTGCTAAAAAAGAAATAGGAATTTTCATTTGGTTCTTAAAGGAAAAATTATTTGTTTATGTTGAATGTTTTGTAGTTGTTATTTAATTGTTTTTTGCAAATTAAGGTCAAGGGGCCAAAGAACACCACCAAATATTTCAACTTTAGTTATTTAAAATTGAACTCATTTTAATTGTTTTTTGAAAAAGTGGTTTGCTTAGTTAATTTATTTATGAAAAAAGGAATTTGTGCATGTATGCTCTCCCCCCATCCCATTTAGGAAATTTATGCGATCAAAAGTGCCATTTTCATTGCAAATTACCTTAGTTTAATGGTGTAAAAAGGATGCTGGGATAGGCTCTCCCCAAAACCCATAAGGTTTTGGTGATCTCACACCAACCATAAAGCCTTTTTACTTAGAATTTTTATTTTATGAATTTTGGTTTATGAGGGGGATTTCATCACCTCCCATAAGTTCTTTAGGCAAACATTGACCTAGGGTTTCATCTCCTAACATTTTCTTTAACCCCTCTCTATGGAAGGGTATATAAATTGGGATCCCTTCACTAGGACAATGGTTTGAATGGTTAAACCATCTCCATTAGTATAGGTTTAGCCTAGGATGTTTGAGTATTTTGGACATCACACTACATTGAGCAAGTGATGGTGGTAGTGGTTGTAAAAAGGGCAAGACCTTTTTACAAAAAAATATATGACACCGACCTAAATGACATGAACTTATCTTGTTTTTTGATGTGAAGTTTGGTAGACATGAGATTCATCTAGATGATCAAAAACCAATTAGTATTAGTCAACCCCACATTGCCACACCCTTGATAGGATTTAGGGAAATTTGATTAGTTATATTTGGTCATTTAAGTTTTTTTTGCTTGGTTTTTTATGCTAAAACTAATATTTTTGTTTATATCTACATCCAAACTAATTTTTTAATACATCATTCTTTCATTTAAATAGATGTTATGCTATCCATTTTACACCACACTTGTGCCTTGTAATTTTTGCTAAACATGTTTATGTATGTGTCAATTTATTGATACTAGTACCTTTATGCTACCCAAATTAGATACCAAGTTTGTGCTTTTGAGTCTTTGAAACATAACATTGATCACATCATTAGAGTAGGTAATGTTGTTATGATTCTCAATTTATGTCAATTTTTTTTACCTTGTATCAAAATACATTCTTTAAAACCATGTCAAATATGCCGTTTGGACCTTATTCATGCACCGCCATGCTATCAAATCTTGTCTAGCTTGTTTGGTAAAATCTTAGTCTTCAACATTGAGTTTTCAATTGACTTTATCAATTTAAAATTCAAACATTGATTAACTTCTATTTAGGACTCACTTCATAGGGGGTGATACATATATCTTTCTCTTTTGGGTTACGTAACTTCAGTTAATTGATTACCCAAATTTAAAAACTATTGTTTGTTAGTTTAGAACCTATCCTCATCATTTTTTGTGTAAACTAAGAATTTGACTCAAGAGAAGATGGTTAGTAACATGTTAGTTCTAAAATGAAATAAGCACACTACCATAACATGTCTAGGCATAGTTACTAGGGGGAGCTTAGTTAAAAAGACTAGAATGGAAAACACAACTAGAATTTAAAAGAAACCTTACCTCACCTTCCTTGGATGCTCTAAATATATTGTTGAAGTGGATTTCTCACTTTGTTCTCATGAAATTTGTATCAATTAAGTGTGGCTACCTCTATCTCTCCTTGGAACCACATTTTGTTTTGGCTTGGCTTGGCTCAATATTTGGGTAATATGACACCAAGATGTAATGATTTTGAATTCCTTTAGGAATTATAAGTTTAGCATAAAATATATTATAATTATGGCTTTCAGGATTGCTAGTTATAGATTTTTAGAATGGTTTTATGATCAACCATTGTGCTACCCAAATCAGATACCTTGTTTGTGCCTTTATGCTACCTAAATTAGATACCAATTTTGTGCCTTTGAGTCTTTAAAACATAACATTGATCACATCATTAGAGCATGATAACAGTGTTATGCTTCTCAATTTATTTCAAGAATTATTTTTCTTGTATCAAAAAACATTGTTTAAAACCATGTCACATATGCCATTTGGACCTTATTCATGCACTGCTATGCTGAAAAATCTTGTCTAGCTTGTTTGGTCAAATCTTAGTCTTCAACATTGAGTTTTAAATTAACTTTGTTGAGTTTAAATTCAAACATTGATTGATTTATATTTAGGCCTCACTTCATAGGGGATGATACATATATCTTTTCTTCTGGGTTGTATAGCTTTAGTTAATTGATTACCCAAATTTGAAAAATATTGTTTGTTAGTTTAGAACCTATCCTCATCATTATTTGTGTGAACTAGGAATTCAACTCAAGAGATGATGGTTAGTATCACGTTAGATATAAAATGAAATCAATACACTAGCATAACATCTCTAGGCCTAGTTACTAAGGGGTGCTTAGTTAACAAGATTAGAATATAAAACACAACTAAAATTTAAAAGAAACTATGTTTCACCTTCCTTGGATGCTCAAAATAGATTTTTGAAGTGGCTTTCTCACTTTGAGCTCATTAAATTTGCATCAATGAAGTGTGGCTACCTCCATCTCTCCTTGGCACCGTGTTTGGATTTGGCTTAGATTGGATCAATATTTGGGAATTATAACACTAAAATTTAATGATTTCAAATGCATGTAGGCATTATAAGTTTGGTATAAAGATCTTAGAATTATGGATTTGAGGCTTGCTATTTATAAATTTTTTAAATGGTTTTAGGATCAACCATGACCATCCATATCAAGATTGAGTTATGTGGCCATGAATAAATCCCATTATGAAATTAAATCTACAAATATCCCCATTAATATTTGGGATAGAGGGGCATTAACTAGGCATGGATGGTCTTAATGAGGAATAATAGGTATAGATCCTAATATTTTATGCATTTATGGTTTGTGGATGCCACCCCATATGATGATGTCATTTAATGATGCAATTAATGAAAATCACTTTTCAATAAAGATTTATTCAAAAATTTTGATGGAATTCTTAATTAAGCCCATAATTTGAATTAATTAGCTTTAAGCATGATTAGTCATTTTAGTGAAAACCTTGGCTCTTTAGTGAACAAATTACTCAAATTCATTAGACTGTCTTTTTATTAGCCCAAAATTTGATTAGATTAGAATTAGGATGTGATGTCAAATGTATTAAATCCATTATCACATTTAGGATGTTTTCAACACCCAATAACAAAGGCACATGTCTCGTACAAGATATTTGATAAAAAAGACCAATCTAGAGCACCCCAAGTACAAAATTAGCATTTTAACATCAAATGATCTGATCAAAGTTAGCTAGCCAATAAAATTAATTACCCCTTTTAGGGATACTTTGGCCAAAATTGGTGCTTAAATATGTCAATTTCAAAGCTTTTAATGTGTTTTATTATTTTTAAGCCAAATTGTGCATTTTGATGGAAATTGGTCAAAAGCCTAATTGATGGTCATTGATGGCTAGATTTAGGTGTCTATAGTTTGCCCCTATTTGAGAAGATGTTACAAACCATAGGCAAAGCAATGTCTTCTCAAATAATGAGAAATAATCTATATGCTAAAAATAAGATGATGATTCAAGAACAAAGCTCCAAATAGTATTTGGGAAGCCTATGATGATGCCCCCTCAAGGGAGTGGTCATCACATATGTGGATGGATACTCACTCAAAAAGAAGCAAGAAGAAGGGTGAGATTAACCTATGGTTGAGATTAATCCATATGAGAAAATGATTTCATGTATTGATTTAAAAAGGATACTAATTTGCCTAAAGGTAGTTATAATTAAGAACAAAAGTCAAAATAATGATTTGCCAATAGGTATTTATAATCATTAAGAGGACACAGATTGGTTCAAGATGATTGTGCCTCAATTAGAGTTGATTAATAATCATAACTCAAAGATATAACCTAGAATATATATTAAAGATGATTGGGTGAAAATGTAGATGCAATGGTCTAATAAATAAATAAGCCACAAATAACCAAGCATATGAGGATGTGCAATATGATGAAAGGGATGGATAGAAGGATAAGATTTTATCATTAGAAAAGATTTAGTTGTACTTACCAAAAAGGAGATGCACATTATTATTATCATTAATATAACTAGAATGGTTAGTGGGTTAATTTGATTAAGATGGGTGGAAAGTTTTGCCAAAGAGAAAATTATGTGGTTCCATTGATTTTAGACCTTATTGAAGCTAATTTTTTTTGTAGTATATGGTGGTATGCATCATTATACAACATCAGGAAGACTATCTCAAAATGTGGGTGAGGACTAATTCTCAATCTAATAAACTCTAGAAAATAATGCACCAATGATGAAAATGATAATGATAATGTTCACGTATGAATATGGATGGACTCAAGAATAATGTGCACAAGGAATCACCCAATGAACATATATAGACTAATTCAAGGAAATAGTGATAAAATAAATCAAATAGGAAGAAAAAAACAAATAAAGAAACACATAGAAAGCACACAAATAGACAAAATAACTTGAAATAAACAAACAAATAAAAATCTAAAAAATAAAAGTAAAAGAAAGCATCCTAACAATGATTTTTCCCCAGTAGGGTGGATCAAGGATAAATAACTAGGTTTAAATAGGATAACTCTTTTTTTGAAATATTTGAAATGTTTTTGACAATTTGAGGTATCTTAAGCCATTAGAGAATGATAAGATACCTACTCATAAAATGGCGAGAGCATTTGTCTTAGGTTACTCACAAAATAGTGAGAGTATATGCAAAAGAAGAATGAGGAGACTTCAACATCAAGTGGAAATGGCCCAAATAATCCCAAAATGACCTCAAGTCATAGTAATTCCATTAACATAAAAATTTAGAGAGAAAAACCAACTAGGTCCCAGCAAGTTCCCAAATCTAGCAAATGTCTAGTCAAATGAAAATAGTAATGGCAAGGTGATGCAACAATGCATGATAAACAAATATTACCACTAGTTTGCCCATATGTAGTTATAACTAGGATAAAATGGCATAGATCAATAATCTAATTTTCCCACAAGTGGTTATAATTAGTATCAAGACTAGTGAAACATTATTTTGCCCATAGGTGTTTCTAATCAAGCTCACAAAAACCAACTTTGATATAGCATGGAAAATGAAAAATATCTTGCTAGATCAACTATCACACTAATTTCATATACTATCATTGAAACATAGATTTTATAATAGTTGAAACTTGATTAGAATCCCATCCCAAAAAGTGTGGAAAGAACCAAAATGAACCAAGATCAAAATATGATTGTGTAGGATGACTAAAAATAGTCTTTGGTCTAGATAGGAATGGAATGATAGGATTGTATGGTCATGCTAAGGATAAGGATAGTTTTATAAATTGGATAAAATGGTAAGAGGGTTTTCCTTAAGTGGTAAGGTGAATGGTTAGTATATACAACAATGCCAAAAGGATATGTAACAGTGGCAAAGGCATGGTAATGAAATGGTATGGTACAAGTTTTTGGATTGGGTTTAGTTTTTGGTATATGATTTTATTATTCTTGTTGAAGTGGAGATGCACATCCTAATAAAAAATTACACAAATAGAATAATCAATCATGTTAATTTCTAGCCCACACCTCATCTGAATAGTTGCTCTATCAAAAACTACCTACATATTTGGTTGTCAAGAATGTATATTTGGTTGTTGATTTAGTTTCCTTCAAGAATTGAGATAAGTTATCTTTGTAGCCTCTAAAAATGAAAGTGTGGATGTGGATGGTAAACAAGGATAAATAATGGAAGGTTCATTGATTATGAAATAGAAAGGTGGATGATAATGGAATGTGTAATGATGGTATGTAAATAAATGAAGATCGAGACTTTTAGTCACACATAATATTGTTGATGCCATATTCAACATAACTTTATATGTGGTAGAGTTGAAGACCTATTCTCTTTATCAGAAGACTAGATTTTTTTGTTGTTTAAGCTAGAGAGTAGCTATCATCTAATTAGGCTATATATTAGAATCTATTTTGATTTGATCTCTGATATTGTCTTCATCAAATAATAAATAACTTTTGTGCTTAGCTATTGGCACTTTGAAGATGTTTTCACCAATGAAGTTGTATTGATTGTCCCATAGCACCTCTAAGAAGGTTTCACTAATGAACTTTGGATTTTGATGTTGATTTTCTTATAACACTTCTAAAAAAGTTTCACTAAAAGATGCTAGGTTTTAAATTTGCATGTCCTCTAACACCTTCAAAAATGTTTAACTAGGAGAATGTTCTTCTGCTACACGAATGTGATCTTTGATTCCTTGCTCTTCTTTAACTACTATGTCACCATGGATGTAGTTGAATAAAGTATGATTTTATCAGTCCCAATCAACACTTGTGAGAGATGGAATGTTGATAATATGTCTCTTTTGGTTGATGGTAATGGCCTATAGAATGGTAATGGAATGGGGAAAGGTTGCATAATCCTCATATAAGATACTAGGATAACTTGTGTCAAAGATAAATTAATCATCCTTAAAAATAATAAAAGGATCACAAATGTATTCAAATTGATCTATAAGGCATGCATAACCAATGTTGTAATAGTCATGAACATATTTTATATCTTAATTTAAATCTAACTCAATGGACTTTAAATTCAATGTTGAGACTAATGTTGATTCTAATTATAATGTTAAATCTGATGTTGGTTCAAAATAAACTCAAAATTTGATTCTTCATTTGATGGGTAATCTATTACAATGATGTCTTATTTGATTATTAGTATTGGATAAGTGACAACATATAATGGCATGATGGGCTCCACCAAGATGGGTTTTGTCAAAGTGATACTCCTCAATGATAGGAAAAAAGTCAAGAGATAACTCCTTAGAGACTAGCTTGTAAATAAGATGCTATCAAAAAATAGGCATATGGTTGAGATAATGATTTTCCCAAAGGCAGTTATAATCATTAAGAAGTGACTCAATAAAGATTGTCTTATCAGTGTGAGACTCCTCAAAAATTAGTATAGGATTGAAAGGTGATTCACTGTAGGTTGAGTTATCAAAATGGTTAGTTTAATAAAAGCATCTTGGATCAGTTGGTTATTTTGGCCTTGGTCTCCAATGAATTGGAAAATACCAATTTTGAGCAAAACTTAGTCTTCAAATGATTAGATCGATTAATGTTTCTATGGAATTGGTACTAGATGACTTTATACAACCATTATATAATATGTTGGATTATACATGTATTCACCATAAGTGTAGATAGACATATCTACATAAATGATGAGATATTTGAAATAAAAGGCTTAAATTTTTAAGTACTCTAAAAAACTATGTCCAAAGGATAAATGGTTCAAACTTGATCTAACTTGGTCAAAGGAGGAGATATGTCTCCAAACAATGATTTGATCATAGAGTTGTATCTCTAAAATAGTGTGTTAAGATTTGGAATAAAATATTCTAATATCAAATATCATACACACAAAATGTCAATCATCTAAATAAAAACTAACATTTCAAAATTCTAGGTCAAACTATTCCAAACAAGGTCTAAACTAGGAAAGGGAAAAGAGCTTCCAGGTCTTTTGTCTAAACATGAATTCAAAATCTAGGCTCAAATAGGCTATGCTAGGGCTTTTGGCCAAATGACATCAAAATATAAGCTTGAAATAAATCCATGATGTGATTTTGATTTTAATTCAACAAGTTTGGAGATAAATTTGACATAGACCTGACACATAGAATCAAACATAAACATGATCATTTGGCATCATGCATAATACAAAAGGATCTTAAATAAAGGTTATGTTCTCCCAAACAAAGGCACAAATAATGATGAGCATAGGCATTGAATAAGAAAACTATCAATAATTTTCAAATTTGGGTAATCGATTAACTAATGTTATGCAACCCAAAAGAGAAAGATATGGGTATCAACCCCACAAATTGAGGCATAAATAGAAATCAATCAATGTTTGAATCTATACTTTAAAAAGGTTAATTGAAAACTCAATATTGAAAACTAGGTTTTAACCAAACAAGCTAGAAAAAATTGGATAACATAACAGTGCATAAACAAGGTCCAAATGGCATATGTGACATGTTTGATACAAATTGTTTTGGAATAATGGTAAACAAGTCTTGAAATAAATTGAGCAGCCTAATGGTGTAATAATGCTTGAATTATGTGATCAATGTTATTTTTCAAATACTCAAAGGTTGAAACTTGATAAGCATAATGGTACCCACCTCGACTCAAGTGAGACACACACAAACAAGTTTAGAAACAAAATTCAAGGAAAAAGTGTGGTGTAAAATGACCAACATAATTCCTCTTTAAATAAAAAAGTGATGTATAAACAAATTGGTCTGGACATGGTTTATAAACAAACAAACATGTTTTAGTCTCAAAACATATCAATCAAAAATTACTAAAATACACTAAGTATAATCATCTAAATCCTAGCAAGGGTATGGAAAGGTGGGGTTGACTAAAAATAATTGGTTTCCTATCATTCTAAATGGTTTAATTACACAATGACTTTCATGTCATGATGTAAAAGAAACACATATAATTTGGTTTCCATAGCACTTGGCTTGTTGAAAAAATGTCTTGCTCTTTTGGTAACCACTACATCCATTACTTTCTCCATGTAGTGTGATGTCCAAAGTATATATATGTCATATGTGTAACTCCAACACTAAAAATGTGGTTTAACAACTCAAAACTCTAATCCTAGTGGGAGTGGTTGAAGTCAGTGCTGAGAGATGAACTCCTAGGTCAAAGCTTCCCTAAAGAACTTGTGGGAGGTAATGAAGTCCCCCTCACAAGCAAAGTTTGCATAAAAATAAATGACTTAATATAAATACTTTAGGGTCATTTCAAGGTCACCCAAACTATTTCAAGTTTCTGGGGAGTGCTTTAGATGACATTATTTATATGCCTTGGACTAGGCATGTTTGTAATAAGGACAATGATTTTGATTCCAAAAGTTATCTAAGGGGGATGGATGGAAGAGAATACATGCAACATCCCTATTTTTTATAATCAAATTATAATTTTAAAAAACTAGTGAAGATAAAATTTGATAAGTGAGTTCAATTTTAAGCACCAAATGAAAGATTATGTGGTGTTCTTTTGACTCCTTGGTCTTAAGTTATAACTCTGAAAACATGGTTTTTCAAAACATTCATCTACGTATTTAAATTATCCATTAAGAAACTAGAAAAAAGTTCCTAGTCCATTTTAAAATTTCAAAGAAGGTCTAAAAAGAATGTATGAACAATTTTCAAGCTTGATCCTATAATGAAAAAGTCAGTATGTCCTTTCACTTTGAAGCTAATTTGAAAATGAGTGAATCAACTTCTTAAAATAAGCTCTCTATTTTAAAATCATTATTACATAGTAAATATCAATGTTTCCCTAAAAAATTGTAATTACTAGAACAAAATATTGTTGTTATGGGTTAGATCGACAGAAAACACAATATCACTATTTTACTATGAAATCATTGGTAAATAAAATCACTATTTTAATTGAAATTGCTAGCCAAATCAATGATATAATTTCTCAAGAAACAATATTGTTGTTCTAGTTGAGAATATTGCTACTACCAGATAGAACACACAAAAATAATAAAATCATTATTCTATAGACAAAATCACTATTTTTGAATGTAAAATCACTACACAAGGGAATGATATCATTGTTTTATAAAATCATCACTTTGGCAAACAATATCACTGAGCTAATAAACAAAATCACTACTAGTATATGAAATAACTATTTACAAAACAATGATTTCACTACAAAATAACTATTGTTTGAGTAGCAATATCATAATAGAAATAAAAACTAAGGTTTCTATAAATAAAATGTAATTATAAAAAAACATAATTTCAACTTAGATTTTCACTCTTTTTGGCCTCCAACTCCAAGATCCTACATGGAAAAGATTAGTAGGTTACTTGTAAGAGATTTTTGGCCAAAGTTTTGGGGCTAGGGTTCTACCAGGCATGCCATTCTGTGAACTAGGAATTTGACTCAAGAGAGGATGGTTAGTATCATGTTAGTTCTAAAATGAAATAAACACACTAACATAACATCTTTAGGCCTAGTTACTATGGGGAGCTTAGTTAAGAAGAATATAATGGAAAATAGAACTAAAATGCAAAATAAACCTTCTTTCACCTTGATTGGATTCTATAAATAGCTTGTTGAAGTGGCTTGCTCAATTTTTGCTCATGAATTTTACATCAATAAAGTGTGGCTACCTCCATCTCTCCTTAGCACCATGTTTGACTTTGGCTTGGCTTGGCTCAATATTTGGGAATTATAACACTAAAATTTAATACTTTTGAATGCATTTGGGAATTATAAGTTTGGCATAAAATAACTTAGAAATATATCTTTAAGGCTTGCTATTTATAGATTTTTGAAATGGGTTTAAGATCAACCATGACCGTCCATCACAAGATTGAGATGTGTGGCCATGAATAAATCCCATTATGAAATTCAATACAAAAATATCCCCATTAATATTTGGGATAGAGGGTCATTAATTAGGCATGGAGGGTCTTAAAGAGGAATGGGAGGCATAAATCCTAATATTTTATGTATTTATGGCTTATGGATGCCACCCCATAGGTTGATGTCATTTGATGATGTAGTTAATGACAATCAATTTTAAATAAATATTTATTCAACAAGTTCCATGGAATTATCAATTAATATCATGATTTGAATTAATTAGCTTTAATTATGATTAGTCATTTTGGTGCAAACCTTGGCTCTTTAGTGCACAAATTGGTCAGAATGTCTTGTTATTGGCCCAATATTTGATTGGATTAGAATTAGAATATGATGTCAGATGTGTTATATATATTATCCCATTTAGGATGTTGTCAACACCAAATAAAAAAGGCACATGTCTCATGTAAGAGATTTGATAGAAAAGAGTAGTCCAAAGCACCCAGGTGCAAAACTAGTATTTTGACATGAAATGATTTGATCAAAGTTAGCTAGCCCATAAAATTCATTGACCCATTTAGGGATACTTTGGAAAAAATAAGAACTTTAATATGTTAGTTTCAAATATTTTAATGTGTTTTAGTATTTTTAACCCAAATTGTGCATTTTGGTGGAAATTGGTCAAAACCCTGATTGATGGTCATTGGTGGCCAAATTTAGGTGTCTACAATTTGTGCCTTTATTTGGGAGAAGACAACCTTTTCTATAAGTGCATTTTATCTTGTGTCTTATACCAAATGATTGTGTTTATTTTTAATTTTATGTGTCAGGTCTATGTCAAAAATTGTTCAAAACTTGTTAGATTAAATCACCTCATCATTATCCTTTATTTCAAGCCTAAATTTTGATGGCATTTGGCCAAAGGTCCTAACTCAGCTTGTTTGAGCTGAGATTTTGACTCTATCTTTGGATAAAATACCTAATGACTCTTTTCCCTTTCCTATCTTATACCTTATTTGGAACACTTTAGCCTAGATTTTGACATACTTGTTTTTATCAGACACTTGACCTTTTGTGTGTAACATTTGACATTAGACTATTTTATGCCAAGTCTTAGCACAAACCATTTTATAGATAAAACTCCATGTTTATAACATTATATATATATATATATATATATATATATATATATATATATATATATATATATATATATCCACCCATTTTTGACCATGCTAGACTACATTTGAACCCTTTGTCCTTTGGACATAATTTGTTAGAGTTTGTAATACTCTAATGCTTTTTGTCTTTAGAGATTTTGTCACTTATCCAAATATGTCTAGCTATATTTATGGTTGAGTCATGTAAAATCCAAATTATGATAGAAAGGCCTCTCAAAATTTGACTATAAACCCCTATGGGGATAGATTTTGTAGTGAGTTTTATTATTTTCCCTATAATACTCCATATGGGGAACATAGTTAAGAACCAACTTACAATCTAACTCAAAACCTCAAATGGGATGATATGGTTTATGAGGATGACTTTGATGATTTGGTTTATGTGAATAACCATGGCCTAAAACTTGTACTTCTAGGACCTTGTCCTTTGGCTCATGCATGTAATCATGCTCCATTATGCCCTTTCATTATCCAATAATTTCCTACCATTAACCCTTATTCAAATTACATGAGACACCAAGCTCCAAAATATCTAAGGAATACCATTACCATATTAGGACCTCATCTTTTAGATTGTACAAGTAATCAGTCTCCACATTACCTAACCATTTCCATACTAGGACCTTGTCCTTTGTTTTGTATGAGAAATCAAGATCGACAATTCCCTTTCATCATTACAGGACTTAGTACTTTGGAATTTGAAATTAATCAAGCTCCACACCACCCTATTGTTACTAGTTTAGGACTTCATCCTTTGGCTTATGTGAGAAATCAATATCCATAATTCCCTACCACTATCCAACTAATGGTCATTATTGACCTTTTTACATAGGTTCCCCAATTTAGAAAACCTTGACTAGTCTAATCAAAACCCCAACCAACCTAATCAATCCCTCAACTAAGATAGTCATTCAAAGACTAAGTTGTGTTCAAAATTGGTATTTTCCAGCTCATTGGATACCAAGGCCAAGAAAACCAACTGATCCAATATTTTTTTTGAACTAACCATTTATGATAAGTTAATCTATGATTAATCACCTTTCAATCCCATACTTATTGTCAATGAGTCTCACTCTAATGAGAAAATATTTATTGAGTCACTTCTTAATGATTACAACTATCTTTGGGAAAATCATTACCTTGACCATATGCCTATTTTTTAAGAATCTCCTCTTCATAAGGTAATCTCTATGGATTTATCCCTTCAACTTTTTCCCATCATTGTAGAATCTCACTTTGACAAGCTAGTTTCTATGGAATGGAACCTACCATACAATCGTAGGCCATTACTTATCAAATACCAAAAATGGATCAAGAAAACATTATAATAGAGTACCCATCTAATGAAGAGTCAAAATTAGAATCAAGTTCTATTCTAAGACTGACATTAGATTTAACATTAGAATCAGAATCTACATTAGTCTTACCATTAGATTTAGAGTCCCTCGAGTCATAATCAGATTTAGAATTAGAATATGTTCATGACTATTATAATATTGGTTATGTGTTCCTTATGGATTATTTTGAATACATTTTTGATCCTTATATAGTTTTTGAGGGTTTACTTCAACTTTGACACAAGTTCTCTTAGTATTTTATACGACGATTGTGCTACCTTCCCTCATTTGATTACCATTCCACATGTGATTAACATCAACCAAAATATCCATATTATTAACATTCCACCTCCCATAAGTTTCAATTGGGATGACAAAATGACACTTTATTGAGCTACATCCATGGTGACATAGTAGTTGAAGAACAATAAGGAGGCTAAGAGAAAAATCTTGTAGAAGAAGAACAATCTCTGAGTGAAACCTTTTTGGAGGCACTAGATAATAATCAAATTTTAAACTCAACATCTTCTAGTGAAACCTTTTCAGAGGCACTAGAAGACAATAAAATTCAAACTTCAACATTCCTTTGTGAAACTTTCTCTAAGACATTATGGAAAAGTCAAGATAACTTCATTGGTAAAAACCTCTTTAAGGTGCAAATAACTGAGTACAAAATTTATTCACTACTTGATGAAGATAAAATCAAAGATGACATAAATATAGCTTCCAATCTATAGCCTAATTAGATGGTATCTAATCTATAGCCCAAACAACAAAAAAATCTACTGGTCATATTAAGAGAATATTTAGAAGTTTTCAAACTTGACACATGTAATGTTATGTCAAATCCAAAATCAACAACATTATGTGTGCTTGAACTTATCAATCTTCATTTGTTTCCCTAACATTTTAAATTTCATTATAAATCACCATTCTATTTCCAAATCAAACCTATCATCCAATATTTATCCCTATTTACCATCCAAAGCCACACTTTCCTTTATAGAGGCTATAAAGATACCTTATCTAGATGATTGAAGGAATCAAAATCAAAGACTAACAAATATCACAAAAACATCATTTGCATCAAATCTATAGCTATTTCTTCATAAATCATCCATTTAGATGAGGTGTGGGCTAGCAATTAACATTACTGAGTATTTTGTTTATATCATATACTGATTAAGACATGCATCTCTACTTCAATAGGAACAATAGAATCATATGCCATCTACCATACCCATGTCAAACAAATCAAAAACTAACAACCATCAACAGTAAAAACTTGTATCATTCTATTTTCATTTTCCATTTTTATTTGCCATTCCTTTTTCCATTGTCACATGTCCATCTAACAACCTTTCCACTTGGGGGAAACACTCTTATGATTTGACCATCCTATCATCCTACCAACCTATCATTTTTTCCTATCGCATTTATATTATACTATACCTTACCCATCAATAGATTTATTTTATACCTCCCTACATAGCCCATTAATCTTGGTTTTGTTCCATTTTATTCCATCATCATTTTTAAAAAGAGGATTCAGATCTAGTTTCAACAATTATTTCACACATTCTCTACAGAGAGTGTTTTGGAGTAGTAAGATAGTAATTTTGTAGTTTCATCCTACATTTATTATTTCATTATCTATACCAAGTGTGATTTATTATAACCACCTATGGGCAAGTCAGTGTCCCTCCAGCCTTGTTACTAATTATAATTACCTATGGGTAAATTAGTATCATTGATCTATATCATTGTTTCCTAGTTATAACTACCTATGGGAAAGTTAGGGACAACACTTGTTTATTGTACCTTGATGCACCAATCATCCATTTCCTATGCCATATTATTCCTTCATCTCAATTGGGCATATTTTTTTTGAATTGGTTGCTACACTAGTTAGATTCCTCCACTATAAGGTAGAACTACAGTGACTTCAAGTGCCATGCTAGGACTATGTAGGCAGCATTCAATAATTATTGAGGTCAATTCAGTCATCCTAAGCCATGATATTTCCATTTTATGATCAACCTAATCCATTCTCTCACCTTTTTATAAGAAACCTAAGCCATGCTCTTGCCATTTTTCAAGCTTAGACTATGTAGTATCTCATAATTCCTAATCAGGTTGAGATGCTCTAAAAGTTCAAAAACATTCATAAAATTTCAAAATACAAAAACATTTATCATATCTAAATCCTATTTAGTCACCCTCCAACCACCCTACTAGGGCAAATCCATTATAAAATATTTTCTATTGCTTTTGTTTTTAGGATTTATATTTGTGTGTTTTCTATTTATTTGTTTTCTTGCCTGTTTGTTTGATTTCAACACTATTGCCTTGACTTGGTTTATATGAATTTATTAGGTGATTCCTTGTGCATTATTATTGAGTCCATCCATATTCATATGTTAACATTATCATCATGGTTTTTATCATTGGTACATTGTTTTCAATTAAGTATTAGATCCTAGGAGTCAATTTATATGCAATCTTTAGCCAAGTCCCCATGGTGTTCTATCATGATTCTTACCATCACATGATATATAAAAAATTATATTTAAGAAGGTCTACAAGCAATGGATCCAAAAAAATTTCTCTTTAGCATCTTGGAAAATCCTTTCACTCATCTTGATCAAATTAACCCATTGACCATTCTAGTTTTATTAACTCTAATAAGGATTTACATATCTGCATTATCAAGTACAACTCAATCATTTCCAATTATTAATCTTATTATTCTATTCATCTCTTTCATCAATTTTCATCCTTGTATGCTTGGTTGTTTGTGGCTTCTTTAGCCATTAGACCATCACATCTACATTTTTTCCCACTCATATTTAAATATGTGCAATAGGTTTATCCTTGACGTATGCTTGTTAATCCACCCTAACTAGGGCACAACCATATCAAACATAATCTTTATCCGACCTAGGTACTCTTAATGATTATAACTGCCTATGGGTAAATCATTATTTGAATTTTTATTCCTAATTATAACCACCTTTGGGAAAATCAATATCCTTTTTAAATCAATGCATGAAAACATTTTATCATTCGGATTAATCTTAACCATGGGATAATTTTTCCTTTCTTCTTACTTCTTTTCAAGGGACCATCCATCCACATATGTGATGGCCACTCCCTCAAGGAGGAATCGTCATAGAATTTTGAAGCACCATTTGGAGATTTATTCTTTAA
The DNA here is from genome assembly GCA_037957365.1 of Torreya grandis. Lineage (NCBI taxonomy): Eukaryota > Viridiplantae > Streptophyta > Pinopsida > Cupressales > Taxaceae > Torreya > Torreya grandis. The sequence continues at coordinate 1,361,122 of JARHVA010003473.1, read as the reverse complement.
TCATCATAATATTTTTGGTATGCATGCCTTTAAAAATTATTTGAGAGGATATTGTTTTACCTATAGCTTAAAAAGCCTTCCAAAATAAGGGAAAACTATAGACACCTAAAACTAGCCTCCAATGACCTCCAACCATGCTTTTGACCAATTTCTATCAAAATCCACAACTTGGACTAAAAATGCTAAAACATGCTAAATGAGTTGAACCTATCATATACAAGTGCCATTTTTGGCTATTGTGTCTTGAAATGGGACAATGCATTTTATGAGACAACTAACTCTGATCAGATCATTTCAAGTCAAAATGGTGATTTCACCTTTTTTTCTCTAAATTCATAAGCACACGTCACATGAATTTGTTATTTTGTGTCAACAACATAATAAATGGGATAATGGATCCAACACATCTAACTTTGCCTTCCAATTCTAATCCAGTCAAATTTCAAGCCAATAATATGACATTCTGACCAATTTGATTAATTTGAGCACCAATAGCCAAGATTTACACCAAAATCGATAGATCATGTTTAAGGCTAATTAATTTGAACCAAGATCTTAAGTTCATTTTCTCTGTAACTTGTTGAATATTTTTTTTTGGAAATTGATTATGAGTTTCTACATCATCAAGTGACATATTTTTTGGTAAGGCATCCCTAGGCCATAAATGCAACAAATATCCTATTAAGCCCTCCCATACCTTTATAATGCCTCTCTATCCCAAATATTTATTAGGTAATTTATTGATTTTAGCCTCCAAAATTAAATGGATTCTTAACCATACATCCTCATCTTGAGATGGATGGTTCAAATTCATTCTAATCATTTGCATAAATCTATAAATATAAAGCCTCACACTCAAAATTTTAAGCTTGGATAGTGTAAAATTACCATGCACAAATGATTTCAAATCCTCATACAATTAGTGTTATTATGAAAAATTGTTGAACCAAGCCAAGGCCATCTAATCCAAAGGTGCCAAGGAGAGAAGGAGCCAAACAACTCCATTGATGAAGACTCTTTGATGCACAAGCTAATAAAGCCACTCTATGAACCATTTAGAAGCTCCAAAGAGGGTGAAGGATGGTTTCTTTCATGTTTTAGTTACTAATTTTATATGTATGTTTGTTAATATGATCCCCCTAGTGTCTAATCCTAGATAGGCCATGCTTGTTAGTGTGTTATTTTTATTTTTATTTCATTTTGAACTAACACTTGATCTAACCCCCTCTCTTGAATCAAATTCCTAGTTCACAAAAGGATGCTTCTACTTCTTATTCCTTAGAGGATAGATCTTCTTCAAGAATTATTTGAAAACATGGACTTTTTCAGGAATATCATCAAGTTCATTGTCTTATTTGAAAGGGAAGTCAAACGTCTCTACCATGAAGGCTTGGTCAGTAGATTTGGATCTTGATGCACCTATACCATTATATTTGTTAGGTTATACTTAAAATGTTTCTAACTCTGCATGAAAGGCCTTAAAATCTTTACAAAATTCATTTTAATCTATCTGACCATGCCTAACAGTGTAACGTACCCTACAATAATCAAGTAGAGCAATATCAATAAGATTTATGTCCATTATTTTCTTATCAAAAGAGTCATTATTATTATTATTATTATTATAACTATTGGCCATTTTTTTGGCTCATATACCAAGATTATGCCCAATTTCTAATGTAGAGAAATAATTAGAGCTCTTGATTGATCAAATACTAAAATGACCAGAACAAGATTAGATGGAATAGGTGGACTAGTGAGATCATGAAGGTCACAAATGTTTTGAAACACTTTATGCTCACTTAAAAGTGTAATTTTTCAATTTTATAAGGATAGTTCCAAGGTTCTAAAGAATCTACATATTGTCATAAATGCCCAACATAAGCATGAAGGGGCATGGTTTTCATTGAGACCACCCAACATCTAGAGCTTACCTAGCCATTTGGATATAAAGCTGAGTGACTATGTTGATGCTATTAGATCTCTACATGTGGACAAGTCAAAGAGAATTTATCACAAGGATTTTTTCATAATAGTTCTATGCTACAATGCACTATATTTCAGCTCATACACCTAAGCATAATAGAAGATGTAAGGTTTCAAAGATTAGCTACCAACACAAAATATACTATGTTTCCATACTTACCCATTTTTTTAGAGGGTATAAACTAAGTTGAGTAGATACTTTCATGGAGATAGATCTTGCACGTATGGTAGCCCCAAGACGAAACAATCACATGGGTCTATTCATTTTGGAGCCTAGTTCATATATGCCAATTTTTAGTTCATGCATTGTAGCATAATGAAATATATATATGGGAAAAGTTTGATTATAAAATATAATTTGCTAAAGTTTCCATACTTAGCCATTTTAGGCTAGACCATCATCAAGATGTCATATAGGATCACATGAACCAGTTGATTTCAACATTTAATAGAAGCATGTGGAAAGCTCAAAAGGCCAATATATTAAAAGGGTTTATTCCCTTAAACTTTAAGTCCACTCTCTAAAAATTTGTTACCTCCATAATCTACACACTTCCAAATATAAAATTCTAAAGTTAGTCATAAATGGTAGACATTCATGTAGACATAAATTTAAAGATTTGAGAAATAGATGTTGGAATTTAAAAAGTGGGCCTAAGTAAATTGAATGTTTCACATTTTATCATGATAAGTAGATCTATAGGTGAGATGCAAGTCAAATGGTCAGCAAATCCTAAGAACCAATGTGAGACTAGGCTTAGGGTGGTGCATCCCCAAATATATATAATCCACATTTAATTAGATCTTATGATATGACAGAGTGAAATAATTAAAAATAGGTCAATGATTTGAGGTGGTTTTGATAGATAATATAAAAAAGGTGAGATGGGATGTTCAATGAAAGTTGATAAATCAAAATGAATCTTGCTTGGCAAGTAGAGCCAAAAGACCCAAACTCAAGCCCAACCCAAGTTGGTAGAAAAAGTAAAGGGAACTTGATTTAGACTCATATAAGACCAACCATCAAATACAATGACATGGATCTATAGGAAAACCAATATCCTTAGATTGGTTTTCCCCTATATTTATCTTAGCCTAAGATCCAAGACATAGAGCAGATGAGTGACTAAGTGAAAATACCATCCCATATTAGGTATTCAACAAACTACCATTTAGGATAGGCATGATGTGTTCCTAGTAGATCCAAATATTTTATCTTCTTGATGAGATCTAGTGAAAGATCAATAAATCAGAGCTTAAGGATTTTGAAAGCAGTTAGAGCATTCACTTATAATAAGACCATGACTTACCACTTTTGACAAACTCTTGTCTTCTAGTGTAGCCCACTAAAAATTGAATGATCAAAAGGATATTTAGGTAAATCATGAATATATTTATCATAGTAGCCTATTCTAATTAGACTAAAAGCTTGGTGAAGCATCTCTTGGAACTAACAACTCATTGTGATCATGAAAAATTTTCTTTTACTCTCCTATTCCCCATTATCCTATATGAACCCTTTCTCTTCATTTTGAAAGCATCTCTTGGGGACTTCAAATTGGAGAATTTATTTCTGAGATATGGGACATACCTTGAGATACTATAAATTATACTTCACTTAATTATGCTTGACCCTATCAAGTATTTATAAGAACTATCTCTTAATGCAAGTTAACTTTCTTTACCTATATTTGGCATTGAATCTTTTTTTAACTAGTTATGCACTATGCCATTATGTGAAGGAGAATCTTCCTCATTTATGGTACTTCTCTTCTAACTTGGTTTAAAGGGTTTTCATTGTTGTTTGTATGTCTAGGTTAGTGTTATACTCTGAACCTCTCCTACAAAATAATTATTAAAATTGTATTGATCTTATTGTTATGTGAGCTAGTAGTATTCTTTTATTGATTTAGTATGGGTTCAAGCCTATGGGAGCTCCATTTTATGTTTGGTACATTGCATGTTAATTTTCCTAGGAACCCTTAATCTCTTTCTAACTCTTTTCCCATGAAGCATTAGGCTTAGTTTTAGTTTTAGGTGAGTATTAAAGAGGAAGCCAACCTACTTTAGAGGTTTATCCCCAACATAAGTGACCCATAACCTAGGGTTGTTCCCATTATTAGACCAAAGTTTGAGTAAAGAGGCCTAAACAATCTTCTTAACCAATTTAGGGTGCAATTTTGGTTGATAATAGTTTTTGTCATACCTAGTGGGACCTTGGTAAAAATAAGTGGAAGAATTTTTGGTGTTGTTCTTCCACATATCAGCCTTTTAAGGCATTATATTAAACACCATTAGAAACTCCAACCATCCATCAACTAGTTTAAGCATCTTAAGTGCCTGATCACCACGATTTGGTATGTACAATCCTAACCCATTTAGTCAAAATGCATGTCCATTCTATCCTTATCCTTCATATCAAGTTAACAATGTTCATGGCCTCCCCCAAAATGATCCTCTAATTTTAGTACAATGGATATATAATCATTCCTACCAGTCCTACAGTAAACTTATCTCTCCTCCATGTCAACCTACTTCCCCACCTAGTTAGCCTTATCATGCCTCATCTCTACTAGCTGAGGAACATAAAATCCTCTCATCTTGGATCCTCTCCTATGTCAATAATCCCAACTGTTACATACCCTCTATTGTGAAAGCCACCTCTACCACACTCATCTAGGAAAGGGTAGAGGTGGCCAAGTCTTACACCATGTTCCCATCATGGAAATCAATCAAAGAGGATATAAAATAGAAAAGGGAAATGATAGATGGAAAGGTCCAGAAGATAGTATTTATAGAAGAAGGATGAGTGATATAAGGAAAAAATCAAACAACTAAAGATATATTTAATGAGCTTGGTATACAAGAGATTCAATACTGTCCCTCTTCCCCTTAGAAGAGTCTTGAAGAAAATAGTGAAAGTGTCTATTAGGAGTTAGGTTTTAATCCAACTTCTTGGTATGGATTTGATATTTTAGAACCCAAAGATGTGGTTGAGAGTAGGGAAAATTTTTCTTGGTCCCAAGAGCATCCATCTGGTATAGTTTTAGATGAAAATGAGCAAGATGTAGAGACTTATTGAATTAATAAGTTAGTTGACCATGGTAAAGAGATCATAAATAATCTTGAGGAAGATATAGAAGAGAAAGAGGATCAAGATTAAGTATGGTAAAAGATATACTATGAATTTATGGATTAGGTAGATGTTCTAAACCAACCTATGCCTCCTCCAAAAAATGAAGAACTCATCCATCAATTTGGAGGTGCTAAACAATCTCAAGGTGAGATATTATTTTAAGGCAACACCAATGCCTTATAAAATGAAGGGGAATGGTTAGATTCAAAACCAAAAGAATATGACATGCTAGGATTTGTGTGGATTGATCCACTACCAAATGGTCCCCTCCGAATAATATAGAGTGAATATGGTGTTGAAACTGGTATTGTCTCAGATGACCAAGAGGAGGCCACCTTTTTGGATGAATTTGATATTTTTTTCTTAAGCCTAGATAGCTGACCAAGAACCAATCCAAAATAAGAGTTTAAAAAATCCCCTATATTCCAAGTTGGAGTAAGCCATAAATAAATGGAGAAATATTTCTACATTGGAGACATGTTTACCACTTTGCATTCACTCAAAAGTAGGCCAAAAGAAGTAGTAGCTAGGCCTTTCAACTTGCATATCATAAACTTACAAGAACAAGGTGTTTTCCAGCCTAGTTCACTATAAATAAGTAATGCCAAATCATTTCCATTTTATCTAGGTGGAAGCACTTGTCAATTTTAAACCTTGTATATTAGTTAGAATAGGTTTTATGCTTATCTCTACATGCTTTTATGCACATTTTCATTTAGTAGATTAGTTGTTTTTCTTCTTACATTTGCCTACATGTATTTTCCCATATTATTTTAGTCCTTGTTAATTTAAGAGGAAGTGATTGAGAGAGGAAACCTTGCATCATCTTCATGATTAGCTCAATTGAAGAGGGTTGACACCATGCCCAATTAATCAGTTGATCAAATAAACTAGGTTTTCAAGCATAACAGGCATGCTTCCATGCAAGGCATCAAAGATGTTGGTCATTTTTTGGCCCACCTACTAAGCTTGTGCCTAGTTGCTAACAAAAAGAAAGAATTATAGCTTTTGATTGATCAAATACTCGAATGGCTAGAATAAAATCTAGATGGGATGGGTGGACTAATGAGATCATGAAAATTATAATTTTTTTTAAACACTTTAGGTTCAATTAAAAGTGTAATTTGTCAATTTCTAAGGACATATCCAAGGTTGTAAAGACTCTATGGATTGTCATAAATGCCTAGGATAAGAATGGAGGAGCATGGTTTTCTTCTATCCCACCCATTTTCTAGAGGTTTCCTAGACATTTGGCTATAAAGCTAAGTGACTATGTTCATGTTGTTAGATCTCACACACATAGACAAGTCAAAGAGAATTGGTCACATGGATTTCTTTGTAGTAGTGATAGTTTTCCATGCCCAAGTTTTATCTCATTTGCCTAAGCATAATATAAGATATAAATTTTCAAGTATTAGGTCCCAACATAAAATCCACTAATTTTCCATACTTATCCATTTTTTAGAGGGTCATAATTAAGCTAATTAGACACTTTTAGAGTTAGATCTCACACATATGGAAGCCCCAAGAAGAAGAAATCACATGGGTCTATTAACTTTGGAGCCTAGTTTATATGCACCAAGTTTTATCTCATGCGCTATAGTGAAATGAAAGATATGCATGGTAAAAGTTGGATTCTAACACAACTTTTTTTAATTTTTTGATACTTAGCCATTTTAGGCTAGACTATCATCAAGATGTCATGCATGATCACATTAACTAGTTGATTTCAACATTTGATAGAAGCATGCAAAAATCTAGAATGGATAGTAGATCAAAAGGGTTTATTCCCTTTAGCTTTAAGTCCATTCTTTATAAATATGGTGCCTCTAAAATCTTCATGGTTCTATATATAAAATTTTGAATTTAGTTAAATATGGTAGATGTTAACTCAGATGTTAATTTCAAGCTCTAGGAAATAACTATTAGAATTCAAATAGTGGGCTCGAGTAAATTGAATGATGTGCATTTCATAATGATAAGGATATCTACAGGAAATATGCAAGTTAAATCATCAATTAATCGTAAAAACCAATGAGATATCAAGCTTGATGGCTCCCTAAAGATCTACAGTCTGCATTTAATTGAATCTCAAGCTCTGATGGAGAAAAATAAGTCAAAAGAGGTCAATGATCTGAGGTGGTTTCAACAACCAATGGAAAAAGAGGTGAGCTAAGATGTTCTAAAAATTTGATAAAGCAAAATGAACTCAAATTTAACAGTAGAGCCAAAAGGCCCAAACTTGAGCTTGACCCAAGGTTGGTAGAAAACGAAAAGGAAGGGATCTCAATGTACACTTAGATAAGACCAACCATTAAACATAGTGCTAAGTGTCTATAGAAAAACCAATATCCTTAGATTGGTTTTCCCCTATAGTTATCTCAACCTAGGATCCAAGATAGAATAAATGAGTGACTAAGTGAAAAGACCATCCCAAGTTAGGTATTTGATAAACCACCATTTAGGTTAGGCATGATGTGTTCTTGGTAGATCCAAATATTTAATATTATTGATGAGATCTAGTGAAACATAAAAAAATCAAAGGTTGGGGATATGGAAAGCAGTTGGAATATTCACTTCTAGCTAGATCATGACTTGTCACTTTTGGAAAACTCTTTGGGTAAGTATTGAATATCTTGATCATAGTAGCCTATTCTAATTATATTAAAATCTTGGTGAAACATATCTTGAAAGTAAAATCTCATTATGATCATGAAAAATGTGATTTTCCTCTCCTATTTCCCCTTCTCCTATATGAACCCTTTCTCTTCATTTTAAAAGCATATCTTATGGGCATCATATTGGAGAATTTATTTTTGAGAGATGGGACATCCCTTGAGATAGTGTAAAGTATACTCAGCTTGATTTGGCTCAACCCTATCAAGTATTTGTAAAAACTACATCTTAATGTAATAGGACTTTGTTTGTTTATATTTGGCCTTGAATCTTTATTTGACTAGTTGTGCATTGTGGCATTATGTGAAGGATAATATTCCTTGTTCATGGTCCTTATTTTATAAATTCATTTAGAGTATTTTCATTATTTTTTATAGCTCTAGGTTAGTGGTATATTCTGAACCTATCCTATGAAATACTTATGCAAATTAGCTTGATCTTAAGGTTGTGTGAGCTAGTATTATTCTTTTACTAATCTAGTGTGGGTTTAAGATTATGGGAGTTCCCTTTTAATTTTGGTACATCACATATTAAATTTATTAGGATCCCTTAATATCTTTCTAAACCTTTTCCCATAAATCATTAATATTAGTTTTAGTTTTAGGTGAGCATCAAACAAGAAGCTAGCCTAATCTGGAGGTTCATCCCCAACATAGGTGACCCATAGCCTAGGGGTTTTCCCATTTTTTGACCATGGTTTGAGTAAAGATGCCTAAATAATCTCTATGCCGAAATTAGGGTGAAATTCTAGCCAATAATAATAAATATCATTATGGAACCTATTATTGGGCCTATTAAACCTTTAAAAATAAAAGTTCATACCTAAGTTCTCCCAGTATTACTAGCGTGTTTCTGTAGCTAAAGAAAATTAATGCTTAACTTTTGGACCATTTTTAATATGCAATCATTTTCATTTTTTGGAGCCTTAGAGTTATGAACTTGGTTTTTATTAGTATCATTAGTTGGTATTAAATATTTTTGATTACTTTGATTAAATACATTTGTAATAGTATTCAAGAATCCTAAGTTCTAAGTAAGATGAGCATGACTTAGAGCTAATTGGTTTAAATTTGGTATTTGATTCAAGGTAGGTGTGTCTTGATTATTAATAGGGAAGAAATTTATAGTGGGAAAATGTGGGTTAACATTGGGAATAGAGTAAACCATCTAATCATGGGGTTGAATTTGATCATTAATGGTCACTACTTCATAATAGGCTAAAGCTAGAGTATTCATAGGGCCACTAGATCCCTTTATGAAAGTAGAGATCATGAGATCCAATGCATCTTTTTAGATTTCTAGAGCTAAGACATCATCAGGCTTGTAAGGTTTTATGGTTTGGCTATACATTTTATGGAACCTAGCATTAAATTCAATTATAGGTTTATTTGTATCCCCCTTGATTTTGGTTAATTATTGGTATAAGATATAGGGACTAATAATTTTGCTAAATTGCTCAATGAAAACATTATTAAAGGGGTCCTAATTGTTAATGCAAATTTTAGGAAAATATAAAAATCATTCATATGCAACATCTTTAAAACTAAAAGGAAATACCTTATATGCCACATCCTTAAGGACTATATTTAGAAATATTAATGTATCTTTGAATGAATTAATATGTTCCTTTATAGTTACAATACTAGTAAGTCAACATTGACAAATACTTCTCAAGGTTATGGGGAAGGTCATGTAGTATACATGGCATGTTGATAGAACAACCAACCAGCCAAGCCATATATTTATTGGGTTTGAATATGTGATCACCCTAGATTAGGGAAGTTGGAAAAGAATTTGAAAGCCTGTGCTTACCTTTGTCTTGCATGGTTCTTTTATGGACTTCTTACTTGAGTAGAGGTTCATTGGTCTCTCAACGTGACCTTATTCTAATTCGTGATAGTTCCATCTTGAGAATTTTGAATTTTATTTGAAATATGATGTGTCAATTCTATATTTTTAAAAAATAATGTTTATAAATGCACATTAAGCAAATTTTGTAAAGATTCATATAAAGGATGATAAAGTATTGCAATCTTTGATCACTTTAGCTCAAAGATGTATCCAAATATGTAATTCAGACTAAACTTTACATCTTTTAATCTTAGATAAACTTAATTTAGAAAAAGTTCTAAGAATATTTGATAAAAACAATTATTACTAACCTCAAATCTATCAAGTTAACAATTTTAAAGCTATCTTTACCATAATCCAACATATGTCTTTAGAGAATGTCAATATTGTCTAAAGTAGCACAAATATCAGTCTAAAACCATGAATACCACCAACCTTTACATAATTATTCTAAAATAAACACAAATATGCAAAGAATAAAGTGATATTTATACAAAATTGATAAAAACTAGAAAAGATACTACAAATCTACAAAGAATTAGGCCATCCTTCTATTACTAGAAGAATTCTACCTGTTGATGCCTTTAAGTGTATCATAGGTTCTCTTAGTGTTTAAGTAACACTTATAATTTTAGAATTTGAATAATTTATAGCATGAGTAGTAGGTTGTGGTAATCTAGTTACTTGTGATGAAAGAGCAGTAAAGCAAGCAAACTATTCCATGATATCTATAAATTTTCGTGGTTAGGAGCCACCTTGGCACTCTCTTTACAAATTGAAGTAATCTATGATGAAACCAGGTTATAATATCTTATCTTGAAAGATTCAATATTTTCATCTTCTTTTGTTATGGAATATAATTCTTTAACTATCCAAAATATCTTAGACCAATTATTGTCTCTAGTGTTTAATGCCACAACATCAAATACTATGTCATTAAAGACCCTTCCTTCTAAATAAATGATTAAGTAGAGCTCTGTGTTTTCTCTATGTTGATTTTGTGCCATCATGACTATGAGATTCATAATTTTCTCCCTAATGGTCTATAAATTTCCTCTAGATTAATTTACACTTGCTTAGATGATAACTGAGCTTTCTCTAGTTTGACTATGGTCAATTTGAGATCAAATAGGGCTTTGTGGATGCTAGGGTTTCTTTGTAACTCTTATCTAGGATATAAGGTGATAGTTTTTTGGATTTAAGTGAATTTGGTATATAGGATTTTATTTGGACTTTTGATTTTATACCTTTACTTTATTTTGTCCACAAAATCTTTGGGTTTGTCATTTTTTGCTTGGGTGGCATCCATGTGGCATCTAATTTGCACTTTCATGGTAATTTTTTCATTAATGTCTAAAAAATGATCATTACCCTTTGAAAATATTGGTTGGTCATGATCTATTGGATCATATTGCATAAATCAAAGTGATTCATTGATCTTGATCTTATGAGTTATACACCATTGGCCATTGTTTGTACTAGGCCCCATAGTTACACCACTTGGTAGTCTTATGAGGCTTTTTGAGCTCTACACCTTGTCAAATCTATTAGTTGGCATATATTTTCCATGTTGCAATCCCATACATCCTCAGAGGTTCTATTGAATAGTCCACAAAGATATCCCTATGTTCAATCATTTTTTTCTACTCACACATGAGTTGTAGATCCTGTAAAGGTACGCAATGTTATAATTAACATCAAGACATATAAGAACATAGGTTAAAGATGTTAGGATATGATTTATTTCATGTTAATAAATGTGATATAAACTATAGGCTAAAGTATTTAAGTTACATATTGATCGTGATAAAAGGGGGAATCTTAATAATAAAATATTGAGTATAAATTTTTTATCCTATGGTTTTATTATATTAATATATATGTTAAAACTTTAGGGTAAAAATTTCTAAGCTAACGTTTAATAATGGGACCTTTCATTTATTAGATTAAGTTGATATAATAGATCCGATAAGATCATGAGACATATGGGGACCAAGATATTTGTAAATTGATGATAGATGTGTTTTCATTGATGTCAAGTGGCATTGGTGATGACAAAGTGGTTTAATAGGTCAGAGTGATGGAACATGGTGGTCTAATGTACTTGGAGCAATGTGATACTTGCAAGGGTGTGTATGGGTGTCCTAGGTGGATGTTATATGGATGAAAAGAGATTAATGTTATTTTAATATATATGTTGGACATGTATAGGGGTCTAAGAGGTCAGATAGATGATTTTCAAAAGGTGGCAAGTAATTTGTAAGGTTGTTTGGCTCTTGGCCTAGTTGGCCTAAATGGACTAGTGAAGTCATTATGAATAGTCATGATGAGATTATTAGGTGTAAGTTATTGTATGATCATAATATATTATTGATTAATTTTATTCAATTATGTTTACCATGTATTAGATTTAGAGATGAAGAGGAAAGGCTTAAAGTTGGTCTGTGTGTTCTTGGACTAACTTGCAATGTGGTCTAGTGGCATCTGTTGATGGGTGTTGTGATATTTTTAGAAATTTTATGTTGTTGATATGGTTTTAAAATGTGTAATATGGTTTATAAAATGTTATTTCCAAGTTTATATTTAAGAAGTGAAGGAAAAAGTCAAAAAGTGCTTCCAAGGCTTTAAGGGGTGCTAGAAAGGTGTCTAGTGAGCTTGAGAGGAAGTTTCTCATGCTTGATGGCACACGAAAGGTTTGCATGGTGAATTTAGAATTTTGGATAAGGTGGAGAGATTTCATAATAATTTTTTCCAATAATTTATTTAGGGTTTAAAGGGCACAACTTTATAAACGATCGTTAAGAAGTTAAGGAGGTTTTTTGAGTTCTAAAACCCTAGTCTTAGAGCCGATGTCAAAGATATTGCTAGTAGGTATTAAAAAATGTTTTGGAAGGTTACAATGATAATTGGAGGTTATATATTACTCTTTCAATTTTGTGTTAAAGTATTTTTGGTCTCTTGACAATATGTGGGTCCCATAGAAAATGGGTTGTTAACAATATTCCTATTTTTAACAAAGATTAATGAGAATGACCAGATGATATAATGGATGATTGTTGGATATTTATAATTTTCCAAAAAGTACATGAAAATTTTTAGGAATATTCATCTTTTTATTTCAAATTTCTATAAGGTTAAATTTGACTAGTCGATATGAAGGAAATGGTGTCATAAGTGAGAAAGAGTGATCAAAGTGAAAAGAGGAATTAGAAGGTCTAATCAAAGAGTAGGAATGGTTATAATATATTATAAGTGATTTATGGGATGTATTACCTCTATCCATTAGAGTATTATTATTCCTAGTCACTTCTAAATGATTGAATGGTGGACTCATAGTTGACCATGATGGTTTTTCTAGCAAAAGGAACTTGTTTTGGATGATTGAGTTTGTTTGCAAGGTAGATGGTTAGATCAAGTGTTTTTTATGGTTAGAGGGTGTTGAGGAATCTTTTAAGTAATTATATAGAGATTTTTAATATTTTAATAATCTTTATTTAGTTAAATATAGTCATACAAATGGTGTTATGATTCATTTGTGATACGAGCTCATGGTATGTTATAGAAAGCTTGTAAAAATGATCATGGCCAAACTTAGGAGACATGAATACTTATTCCTAAAATGTTATAATAGAAATTTCCTACCATAATATATATATATATATATATATATACTTTTAAGTAATTATATAGAGATTTTTAATATTTTAATAATCTTTATTTAGTCAAATATAGTCATACAAATGGTGTTATGATTCATTTGTGATACGAGCTCATGGTATGTTATAGAAAGCTTGTAAAAATGATCATGGCCAAACTTAGGAGACATGAATAATTATTCCTAAAATGTTATAATAGAAATTTCCTACCATAATATATATATATATATATATATATATATATATATATATATATATATATATATATATATATTGATTTATTCCTTTAGGGTATGTGAATAAGTGTAGACAAGCAAGTGTGTGTGTTGATATTTGAAGATCTTATGCAAATGTTGTTGGGGGTATTGGTGACCAATGTTTTAATAAAATTTATTAGAGTAAAATTTCATTAGACTTATCATATTTTTTATTCTATTTTAAATTTTTATTATATTTATGAGTGCATATTTGTATATGAGCAAAAGATTTTAGAAAAGGGTTATTGCTTGTTTTGAAGAGATAGCTTTGGTGTTGGTCACTTGTGTGGAGTTAAAGAATTGAAAAGTGTGTTATTGTAGGTTTTATATATTATATTGAGAATAAATAAGTGTTCATGAATTGTTAATGTGATAGGTATTGTGTTGGTGATCAACATCTTAGGCAAGTTGGTACTCCTTGTGAAGTGGGTACTTCAGTAAAATCTCTTATTTGTTCTATATTTATAAGATAGTGTTTTATTGTTGTTATAGGCTTGAAAATGGTTTTTATACCCTATGAGGGTTTCCCACATAAACCTCTGTGTAATGGTTACTTTCATGTTGGCTTTTTGATTCATCTTTCTTACATATTGTTTTGATTTATTAAGTAGCTTGAAGAGTTGGGAATTAAATTACATTATTATTAAACAATGATTCTCCCCCTCTCAATGGTTTATACCTTTATCAATTGGTATTAGAGAGGGTCCTTTTGAGGCTTAATAGCTTCAAAGGTGATTCTAAGTTATAATGGTAAGTCAAGGAATTCAAGGTGGTTTCTCTTTCAAACAAGCTCCATTGCTTAATGGTTCTAACTATGCCTTTTGGAGTTAAAGGATGCAGACCTTTATCATAGATCTAGGATTTGATGTTTAACATATTGTTGTTTATGGATATGTTGTTATTACTAGTTATCCTACTAGTGTTGTTCATAAAAAAAACTATTTGAAAGCAATTTAAAGGCTATGAATTATATTTCTAGTGGTTTATCAAAGACTGAGTTCTCAAAGGTCATTCACTATCAAAAAGCTAAGGAGATGTGGACTAAATTGAAGACAATCTATGAAGGAGACTCAAAGGTCAAGCTAGCAAAATTACAAACTTTTAGAAGATAGTTTTGAGTCTCAAAATGAAGGAGGATTTTGTGGCATCCTTATTGAATAGAGTGGATTATGTGGTCAACATGATTAGAGGTCTTGGAGAATATCTCAAAGAGGATGTTATTTTTCAAAATATCTTAAAATCTCTATCCTACATGTTTGAATCTAAGGTATGTACTATTGATGATAGTCATGATCTTACACTAATGAAGATGGATGATTTTAATGGATCTCTCACTGCTTATGAGATGAAGATAAATGAAGATAAGCCTCCTGAGAAGGATGTTACCTTCAAGTTAGAGAACAAACCTAAAGAAAAGAAGACACAAAGTAAGGGGTCTCAAAGAAAAAATGCTATGTTAGATGATATATTTGATGATGATTTAATTGCTTTATTTCAGGCAAGTTAAATACTAGATCAGGTAAGTACAATTATAATCTTCATTTTAAGTGCTTTAATTATGGTGAAGTGGGTCATTTTGCAATAAAATATCCTCATAAGCATAAGAAATATGAGGATGAGGATAAATTAGAAGGTAAGAAAGGTTTTAGGTCTGGTAAAAATAAGAGATCATTTAGGAATTTTGATTAAAAAAGGAAGCTCTATAAGGACAAAAGGAGTCTATACACAAAGATGGATGATAGTGACTCAAAAGTAGGTGATGATAGTCAATTTGATAATAGTCATAATGGAAGTGAAGTTGAGGATGATGAAATCCTCTATATGGTAATCAAATCAAATGATGAAGGTGCTTCTTCATATCAAATTAAAGGAAACTAGAGTGGATTAGATGAAGAAGATGAGGAAGCCATTCCAAAATATGAGAGTGAACTAAAAAATACTCTTAAAGATTTGAATATTGAAAGAAAGGTATGTAAATGTTTGAAGGCCAATTTGAGAGACTATGAAGTTCAATTTAGTATTTTTGAGGCTAAGATAACTAAGTATAATAGGGAGCATGAAGGAGAAATCATGTTCTTAAATTCTAACTTGGAGTCTATATCCTCAAGCTTAAAAGGTAAGGAAGAAGAGTGTTCTAAGTTGATTATAGAAAATAAGTTTTTGAATTATGAATTAGAAAAATCTTTGAGTAAGGCTAAGTATTTTTCCAAATATGAAAAAAACAAATGATCTTGATAGTCTTTTGATGAATCAAAAGTCTTCAAGTGATAGAATAGGTATGAGTTTTATTAAGAATCCATTAGTAGTATCTCAAGAAAAGGAGAAAAGCATTAAAGAGGAGAATGACAAACCTAAAAAAATTAATACCCAAACTAAAGGTGTTAGCTCTAACAAGGTAAGACAACCTAATTACATAAAGAATTTGAACTTCAATGGATACTACTATATTTGTCATGAGGTTGGTCATAAGGCCTATGATTACAAGATGAAGGCTAAGAAAATCAATATGCCTAATCTTATGAATGAGATAAAATGATTCAATTATTTTGAGATGGGACATTTAGCTAATCAATGTCCAAAGAAGATAAAAAAATGTCTACTCATAAGAATATAACATGTTTTAATTGTCAAAGGACTACTCACGTAGCCAAAAAAATTAGTATCAAAGAAGGATTACATGTTTTAATTGAAAGGTATTTGATCATATTGAAAAATTTTGTA
Organism: Torreya grandis; assembly: GCA_037957365.1. NCBI lineage: Eukaryota > Viridiplantae > Streptophyta > Pinopsida > Cupressales > Taxaceae > Torreya > Torreya grandis. The sequence goes on along the minus strand of JARHVA010003473.1, from coordinate 1,344,839 downwards.
AGAAAAAGGGGGTTCTTAATCATGTCAAGACCAATCAGGCTCTAATTTTTCAAGAGAGGAAAGACAAAGTATTATACAAGCCAAAGGAAGAAATGAATGTAATAGTTGATATGTCTACATATCAGGATTGTGTGTTTTCAAATACGGAGAGTGCTTCTTTAATTTAATAATTTTCATTATCTACTCATGTTTTCAATGAAGAGATAAAAAAGAATGATAAGTTGAATAAGTAATACAAAGAAAATCTTAAGATAAGTATGGATCATTATATATTTATAGATGATGATATTTCCTATATAGATCAATCATTGAAAAAACTTGAAAAGGTAAATTAAATTAATAACATAGATCAATACATGGTGGCATCCTCATTTTTTTCCTATTCAAGTTGTAAAGAGGAGAAAATTTCAAGAACAAAAGAGGTAGTCACAAGCAAGTCAAAGAAGAATAAGACTATGTTGACCAAAGAGGAAGAAGAATATGAAAAGATTTGGGCCACTCTAGGCTTCACACTATTGTAAAAAAATCTTGAGGGATTAGATATCTCTATCTATGCTTCACAAGAGACTCCTATAGGTGAAGAAACAAGATTGTTTGTTCAAAAGGTATGTTCAAGTTTTTTGGTCCTAAAGAGTCATTTTGATCAATTTTTGATGTCTTAGTTGAGTGATTATTTTAAGGATAAGGAATAAGTGGATTGTATGAGGTATTAAATAATATTTTAATGATTCATTTCTAGGTGGTTTGAGGTCTTGATGAGTTTAGATATGTATTTTATGGTCAAAAGTCTAAGTTGATCATTTTTGGCAATGAAGACTACCTAAAAGGTGCCAATATAGTAGTTAAGGTGTTCTAATGTGGATAAAAGGTATCTAATATATGATTTAAATTATTTTTTTCATATAAAATAAGGGTAGATAGATTGGAGATGCTCTTAAGATGTCCAAGTATGTTTTTGACCATTTGATTAAGGTGCCTATTGTAGATGATTACTCTATATGCCCATAATGCTTGGTTTCAAGGGTTACTTGAAGAATGAAGGTGTTTCATGAAGTATGTTTTTCTTATGAAGGTTTTGAAATGTGTTTAAGACATGTTATAGGTTTTTTCACAAGTGGTTGAATGACTTTATGCTAGATGGAACATTTTGAGTGGTCACTGGCTTCTCTTCTCAAGAGCATGTGTTTGGTGGTGTACAAGAAGTCATGGTTACCAAAGTTTTGGAGGCTTTAAATTTGTAATGGAAGTTATTTTTGATGGTTTCCAATTGTGGTATCAATCTCAAGTGTCTATATTGATTGGAGGTTGACTTTTGACCAACCATTGCTTTGATGGCCTAGTGATTTGGGCATGTTTGGAAAAGTGGTTAAAATTTTAAGTTGGAGGTGGAATATTCAAAAGTAGTGTAATGGATGAAATGGGCATCTGATAATATTTTATATTGTTCTGGAAGTAATTATTTTTATTTTTATTCAATTTTTAGCTCACAAAGAGGCCTAATTAGCTAGTAGGCTAAAGAAAAAAGTATACTAAGGAGGATGAGTTGGAGCCTCATTCTTGGCATGTCTAAGGGGGAATGATAGTGGTACTAAAATATGAAGTTTTATGTCTTGATGTGATAAGGGTAGAAATTTATGAGATATGTAGTGGCCAGATAGGGTTATAAGGGGTCTAAGTAGGCCTAGTGAAAAAAATGAAGATTTTTTAGAAAGTTTTCAAAATAAGGTTGGCATTTTTGGTTCTAGTTGAGTAGGTTGGCCTATTATAAGTATGTTTTAGGTATGGTTGTGTGATTGAAGTGCCTTTGGTGGTCTGGAGGGTGCCTTAAGTGTAAAGGTATGTGATTTTGAATAGTGTTATGGTGTTCATGTTTTTTTTTGAGTTGATGGTAGTTATTATTAAAGGTCTTGTTGGTGTGCATGGGTTGTGTATACTGAAGGGGAGCCTTCAAAATAGAGTAAGGTCCTAGGAAGAGCTATGTTATCTTGCTGATTATTGATAGGTCCAAAGATCTTGACAATTCAAGAGTAATTTTAGAGTGAGAGCATCTTCTAATGGGGAGTTGTGCCTATTTGAGGTCATAATGGTACTTCTTTAGATGTATTATTGAAGGTGATATTGACTCCATGTGGTTCTTGTATCTTACTTGCTTGATTTCTATGGGGCCTAATGTTGAAGGGAGTCCACTTTATCATTTTGGAAAAGGGGGGGAGAGAAAAGGAGTATTACCATTAATGACAAAGGGGGATATTATTGAAATATTTATGGTATACATGTTTTCATTGATGTCAAGTTGTATTTGTGATGACAAAGTGATCTAATAGGTTAGAGTGATGGAGCATGGTGGTTTAATGTACTTGGAATAATGTGATACTTTCAAGGGTGTGTATAGGTGTCTTAGGTGGATGTTGTATGTCTGAAAGGAGATTAATGTGATTTTAATATACATGTTGGACATGTGTATGGTGATAATATATCAGATAGATGATTTTCCAAAGGTGGCAAGTATTATGCAAGTTTGTTTGGCTCTTAGCCTAGTTGTCTTAAGTGGACTAGTGAAGTCCTTATGAACAATCATGATGAGATTCTGAGGTAGAAGTGATTGTATTATAATAAGATATGATTTAGTAATTTTATTCAATTATGTTGAAAATTTATCAATTCTAGACATGAAGAGGAAAGGCATAAAGTTGGTCTATGTGTTCTTAGACTAGCTTGCAAAGTTGTCTAGTGGCATTTGTTGAGGGGTGTTGTGATATTTTTAGAGTGGTTATGTTGTTGATATCATTTTAAAATGTTTAATAGGGTTTTTTAATGTGTTTTCAAAGTTTCAAGTTAATAAGTGAAGTAAAATGTTAGAAAAGTGCTTATAAGGATTTAAGGGGTGCTAGAAAGTTGTCTAATGAGCCCAAGAGGAAGTTTCTCATACTTGATGGCATGTGCAAGATTTTCATGAGTAACTAAGACTTTTGGAGAAGGTGGAGAGAGTTCCTAATCATTTTTAACAGGTATTTATTTAGGGGTTAAGGGGAGTAACTTTATGAATGATTAGAAGCTAAGGAGGTTTTTTGAATGTTAAAACCCTAGTCTTAAACTCGATGTAGAACATCTTCCTGGTAGGTATTCAAAGAGATGGTGTAATTTTAAGATGATGATTTCAAGTTCTAGAGGACTCCTTAAGGTTTATAAAAAAGTATTTTTGGTCTCTTGACAGTATGTGGGTCCCATAAAAGTGAGTTATTAACAATATTATTATTTTTAAGGAAGATTTATGAGAATGACCATATGATATAATGTATTATTATTGAATCTCAGGGCTTGTCCAAAAAATACATGTAAAATATTTATGAATATTCATCTTTATATTTCAAAGTTATAGAAGGTTAAATTTGGCTATTCGATATGAAGGAAATGGTGCCATAAGTGAGAAAGAGTGATCTGAGTGAAAAGAGGAATTGGAAGGCCTAATCAGTGAGTAGGAATGGGTCTGATCCCTTAGAGCTGATTTAGGTTATGTATTCCCTCCATAAATGAGTGTATTATTGTTCTTAGTCACTTTGAGATGATTGAATGGTTGACTCATATTTGACCAGGATAGTTTTACTAGCACAAAGAACCTATTTTGGATGTTTGAGTTTGTTTGTAGGACAGATGATTAGATCAAGTATTTCTGATTGTTAGAGAGTATTTAGGACTCCTTGAAGTACTTATACAAATATTTTTCATATTTTACTAATATTTATTTAGTCAAATATATTCATACAAGTGGTGTTATGATTCATTTGTCATATGAGCTCATGGTATGATATAAAAAGCTTGTGTAGATGATTGTGAACAACTTTACGAGACATGAATAATTCTTCCTAATATTTTATAAAGAGAAATACCCAACCATAATTAATATTTTTATATATACATTTTGATTTATGCCTTTTGGGTGTGTGATAGAGTGTAGATAAGCAAGCGTGTGTGTTGATATTTGAAGACCTTGTGTGAAGGTTGTTGGGGGTCTTGGTGACCAATGTTTATATCAGATTGAGTAGAGGAAAATTTAATTAGACTTAGCATATTTTTATAATTCTATTGAATATTTGTATTATAATTATGATTGCATATTTGTATATGAGTGAAATATTGGAGAAAGGGGTTATTGATTATGTTGAAGAGATAGCTTGGTGTTTGTGACTTGTGTGTTGATGAGAAATTGAGAAGAGTGTTATTGTAGGGTTTCTCTATCAGATTGAGAAGTAATCAAATTTTAAGAATTATTCATGTGATAGGTGTTTTGTTGGTGCTCAACATCTTAGGCAAGTTCATCTGTGAAGTAGGTGCTTCACTAAAATATCATGTTTTTTCCATATTTAAAGGATAGTAGTCCATTGTTGTTTCAGGATTGAGTGTGGGTTTTCTACCCTATGAGTGTTTCGTACATAAACCTTTTTGTAATGGTTAATTTCAAGTTTTCTCTCTGATTCATCTTTATTACATATTAATTTGATTGGATAAGTAGCTTGAAGAGTTGGGAATCGTATTATATTATTTTTAAACACTACCCCACCTCTTAGTGGTTTGTACCTCTATCATAAGCATGATATTTTAGGCCAAAGTTTATTAAAAATTTTAGAAACATGACCACACTCTAGGATAAAATTTTAGCTAGGTTCATGGTTTTTATAATTGATCCCATGAAAATTTTAAATTAGTCTATGATGGGATAAAGGCTAAATGAAAGGCCAATTTTATCATTGAAGCACAAAACTCTAAACATGATTATTCTCCAAATGGGTCTCCATTGATCCTAAAACATGAAGATAAACTTGTTTAGTTATCCAAATGAGA
>JARHVA010003473.1:1247500-1332500 GCA_037957365.1 Torreya grandis | reverse complement strand
TCCCTCTCCTTTATCAAGAGTGGTCTCATATAAAATGAATAGGTAAAACATTCAAGTGATCCTTGGCTATATGATGATGGTTTGGCCTCATGTTATTAGACAAAGTAAAATATCATTACCAATAATATATGTTAATAAATGGACTACAAGGGTAAAGACTTGGTGATAATAAATAAAGTATCCTTGAACCTATCCCTCATTGTGAGAATTGATAAAATCATGGTGTTGGATAAAAACCACTTGGGGGTGACCCCTATAATCTTATTAGTTATGGTATTGTGATGTATGATGTTGAATATTCTAATAATGACATAAATTCATTTTACATCCTTTACTATAAGATCATTCAAACCAATAATTTTGATGATGTTATTATCCTTACCATCCACTAATATCTCCAATACCTTGATCTCATAAATTGGGACCAATAGATATACCCTCAGATTTATTTTAGAATGATGAGGTCATCATATATTTTTTATGGATTTAAGATAGTTTCCCATCAAGGGATAATAAAAATTGATTTGAAATTAACCTAGATTCAACTATCTACTTTTGGGATAAATAAGAGCTCCTTAGTAAAAAAAATTCAATTTCTCCTAGTGGAGACATCTCTGAGGCACTATCAAATAATCACACAATAAAAAAATAAATGTGTACTCATTAGTGAAAACCTCCTTGAGGTACTTATAGATATGGAAATCAAATCTCCTGAAGAGTGGTAATACCATGAGAATATTCCTAAGATCATCGACATCATAAAATATATTATTCCACCTAAAAGTTAAACATATGAGGATTTAATGAATGAATTTTATATCACATTCACATGGCCACTACCTAAAATTAATTAATTATATTCATCCTTTATGGGATAAAATTAAAACCCTGCAAAGCCACAAACTAATGAATAATTATACCTTCATCTTATACCAACATAGTTATAAGATGATTTCACACTACCTATGGAAGAAGCCATTGATATTAACATTGGCATGAAAGATAATCCTAGAATATTAAAACTCAAATCTTCACTCCATAAGTGCATGGCATTTTAGTTGCCCTTATAAAATAATTCATATACATATTTCTTTGGTCATATGATGACATGTCTAGGTTAGATATGTATTTAATTATCCATCATATTTTCATGCACACTGATGCCAATCCCATCAAACAAAATCTATATAAAATGCACCCCCAGATAGTAATCCTGGTCAAAATAAATTATAAAAACTCTAAGAATTAGTGTTCATCAAACCAATTGACTACTCTAAGTGGATCTCAAACATACTTCTTCTCAATAGTAATCCTTTGGGAATTTATATTTGCACAAAGTTTTGTGAAATTGATAAATCTTTCCCTAATGATGATTTTCCAATGCCTAATACTAACATTATAGTTGAATCCATGGTTGGACATGAAATTTTTTTACTTGCGGATGGATTTTATGGCTATAATTAGATCTAAATTACACCTAAAGATCAATAAAAGACAAATTTCACCACCCCATGGGTAACAATTATTTATCAAGTCATGTCTTTTAGTTGGAAAAAAGTGAGTGCCATATATGAAGGGTCCATGAAATACATCTTCGATGAAATTATTTGTGACATTTTGGAAGACTACATGGAAAACATACTAGGTAAACCAGAAACTTGAGCATAACATCTGGTAGTCCTATGCAAAATATTTGAGTATCTTTGAGAGTATAAGTTGAAATTCTATCCCAATGAGTGTGCATTTGGGGTTGCATTAGGCATGCTACTATGATTAATTGTATCTTGTAGATGTATTGAAGTGGACTTGGCCAAATAATATTCTATAAAATAAATTCCCTTACTATCCAATCTTAAGTAGTTATGTAGTATATATGGAAAAATATAGGCTATCTAAAGGTTTATTTCATAATTATCTCATGTCATTTTTGACATTTAGGGTTATATTATCCATCTTCCAACAATAATTATCATACATGAAAACTAATTCTAGTAATTTATAACTAAGTTAAGTATGATATTATTGACACCCACATATGGTAGTTACATATAGTTTCACTAACCCAATAGTTGTGTATCTATTGCAATTTCCATATGTAAGATTAGTACAGAACACATAGTCTTTACAAGACCTTTTCCTTCTTCAACTTAATCAAATCGACAGAGTAGTAGAGAATGCCCTAGACCATTTTAAAGCCAAGATTTTAAATTTTATTGAGTTTAGATAACCAAACTATGGATTGGTAAAAGTGTTTTGATGACAATATTCTCAACTAGAAAGTCTTAAGGAGATTTTAAACTCCATGTTAGTATGTTATGACAAATTATAGTCGTTATTTTCTTACACAAATCCACATGATCATATCAGTTCAAATTGGTACAATAATTTAAGTCAAGATTTCTAACCATTATATATGGTATTAAAATTCATGGAAAATATTAGGTATTTTGAAATGGAGTAGGTTTATATATAACACAATTATTCAACTATGGGTGCAGACAAGAATTTCAATTTTCATTCATGATAATCTATTATCATGAAGTCTCCCTCAATAGGCTGAATTTATTGGAGTTAAAATTAATGTTCATAGAGGATGAATATTTTTATCCAATATTTATTGTTATGATCAATAAATTCATTCATGCTTTCATATAAACCATACTTACATGCAATGCATTTTATTCAAACTATCTAACCTTCTACTTGATTAAGATTACATAATTAAAGTAGAGTAGAAGTATTACACATGGTTTTAAAAGAATATACAAACATCATAAGTGAAAATTCCATTTAATTCATATAATAAAAATTTATATGACATAATAAATAATTTAAATTTTAGCTAAGAATCCACAACCATTTTACATCTCAAGACTAGGTTAATTCGCTTGTAGGTAGTCCATTATTGATACTAATCTGGGACAATAAAGGATTATTGACATAAGGATAGGTAAATTATTTTAAGTTTCCTTTCAAATTGAAACATTATTTAATTATCTAAACAAAATTTAATTAAACATATGGCATTTTAATTATAAATTCAACTAGCTTAAATGAAGTCACTAAAATACTGTACAAATCACAAAGTGGAAAATACTAAGATACCATGATAAGTAATATTTTTTGTTTTAATAAACAATATTTATAAATTATAAATTTATAAATTAACTTAAAATTAATGGTGTGTCATTTTAAAATTATCAAATATATCAACTTAATATGTCATTAGATAATTCACTCTGTAACAGTAATGTTATAGAGTACCTCTATCTTACTGCAAACAAATTTCAACTAAAATATTAACATAAAAATAATATAAATTGTGTTCATATAATTTTAAATAAGTAACCATTAAGGATACATCCATCATACTAGGTAAAATTTCAACCCCAACATTATTTCTTTCAGGACATTCACATGGCAAGTATATATCTTCTTTGTCGTATAACTAAATTCAAGCTAGTATATAATATTTCATTATTATATAATATGGTAGCATGCTACTTAAACATGAAGTGAGTAAAAAATATTCAATATACATATCAACATGTTGTTTATAACCTATGAATTAATGTCTCAAGTATAGTTTTTGGTTCCTTGAGACTATTAATGTCTTGTATTTCTAATGAACGTAAACATGATTTGAATTAGATTAACTTTGAATTAAAAATTATAATTTAAAACAAGATCCAAGAAATAAAACACGTAAAAACTAGAAGATAATTGTTTTATCATATATTGTCCTACTATATCATTATCTAAATGTTTTATGCTACAAATAAATAACACAATAGGAATTGAACATCCATCATACAAAATATATCATCTACTACAAAGTAAATACAATTGAATAATTAAATAAATAAATAATTAAACTCCTTAAATTTGGTACTTAAATTTCAATATAGACCAATTAAATTTTATTTCTACTTATTATCCAAGCATGTATTCAAACAGTAATGGGATACATCTAACCAATATTAGCAATAAACCAACTAACTACAACATGGTTGAAGACTTTGACTGTTTGCTAACTTTTTACACTAGGAATTAGTCCCAACCGAGTTTGAAATGTCAAATATATGAATATAATAACATTATTAAAGTTATACATTAATAAAATTATTAAAACCAAGCAAATCCATTCACATATTGACCATGAAATATCATTTACTTGTGTTTTACATCTAAAAATTCGAATTGAACAAAATAAACAACCAGATAACATTAAGATAATATGAAATAAGACTCTTAAAACTATGTTATATTCTAATTTAACCCTCAAGTATATCAGGACTATTATATCAAGTAGTGAAAATGCCAACAGTTATAATGGCAAGTAATTGGATTAAGATATTTTATCTTATTAAACACATAATAGGTTCAAGAATACAAAATTGTCATAACACCTTCATGGATCATTAACATAATTTATATATTATAACAATTATTATAGTGTTCATCTCAATCTATATACAAGAGAAATAAACATTTGATCATGTCAATATGATATAACAATAAAAAATAAGTAATAATGAGTAATTTTGATCCGATCAACAAAAGTTTTTGGAAACCACTCACCACCTATACTTAATACATATCAATGATAAAATACATTACACAACTAATAATTTTAATTCCTTTCAAATTAAGTAATCTAAAACATTAATATATAAGAAAGTGGTATCAAAATCTATATGTCATAATAAAAGAGATCTATACAAATCTTCCCTATGTTCTATACTCACAAGGAAAACTTACAACACTATGTCTATTAAACATAAATACAAATGAAAATATACAACCTAAAGAAGGTTTATTATAAATTAAAGCATGAGAGAAAATAATTTAATAATATAATAGTTTTACTTCCATAAATTGAATGAATTTGTCATTACCATTGACATGTATGATAAGGTGTAAACATCATTAAAAAATCATGATCAAATAATTGAATATAAATAAATTCCAATATTCATTAATAAACAAATAACTACTTCAATAGGTGTAATAAAACACAACCCAATGTATGTCTCATCCACATACTAACTTCAATCTAAATGAATCTAATTACAAAATTTCATACTAAATAATACTAAATCATATGAAATGGAACATATTTTAATTAAAACATTTTAAAATGGGATTCAAAACCCACATAGAATTTCATTGCATGTTTGAATGAATTCAAATCAATTTACCCAACAAAATTCCAAAACAAGTCATTAATAATATCCATGAATAACTTTAAACTTTTCACGTAATGTCCGAGTTCAAATTTACTACAAAATCATATAAATAATGATCTTTCAATTGTCATATTAAGCATAACATGAATCCCTCATTTCACATTGCAACATACAAACAATTATTGGTTTAAACACAATATCCTACAAAACTAGTCAATAATAACAACCATTGAATCTTCTCTCATGTAATTTAGTATTAAGAGCTATCTAATAGTAATAAATGATAATTGTAGTCACTTGATAACATCTATCAATTATTTGATATAGAAAATAAAAATCAAATTATATGTCATGCTTCTAAAGGGATTAAAACCTCCATTTAAATACACAACTATAATGTAATGCTAACATTAAAATAGCTACAAGTATCTACCTTAAGGCTTAATAACTAAATAGTTTATATCAACATAGTTAAAACATAGAAATAATGATATTAAATAATATATTTTACAGTTTAAGTCATCTTTAAATTCAAATAATGACTAAGATTGATATAGATTGATTATCGAATCCTTGAATCTAAACACCAAGGTGTAATTTTCCTCTACTCAAGTATAGAAATGTTAGGGTTTGTTCCTTTTTATAACATAAACAAAAATACATACTTAAAACATAATTATAATAATAAATAAAAAATGTAAACCAAATACTACCACATTATGCATATAAAGGCACACTTCCACCGAAGTGGTTTTAATAGTGTTTAATCATTTTCCATAATAAAATTTATACTTTAATAGATAGATGACAATATAGGTGTTTTGATGATACCCTACCTAGGTTATATCCTTATAAACATATTCTTGAGTATACGTATATGTCTTTATACCCAAATGAGGCATTAAATCAACAAAGATATCACCATACTTATCATAACAACTAATTTACAAAAAAAATAACTAAGGGAACATAACATGCTTAAATTTTGAGACTAAGCTATGAAGGGTCCCCCTGACCACCCAAAAACTCATTCATGTCTTTCCCAAGTTTTAAATCTCTAATATATGGAATTCAAAAAAATAAACCTTTGAGTTTATATTTTAAAAAATATTTGCTTTAAGAGTGTTTAGGAAGGGTCCCAAAGTACAATTTTATCTTCCCATAGTTCCCATGGCCATTACCAATGGAATTAATTAACCCTAGTGTTGTGTCTCAACATGGTTTCCACATTCTCCATTACTTCTACTGGACTATACGTAAGCCATTCATTACCTCTACATTCTTATCCAACTTAACAATCCACGTACATTACAAAAGGACTAAAATATCACTCTAAAATCTTATCCAAACCCTAATTGAATGATTCAGTCTTTTTTCCAAACTAAACATAAAAAAATATCATTTTGATGCCTATGTTTTTGAAATGACCTTATAAAATATTATTAACAATTAATGACCTTAATCAACATGTGACTTTTAAATAATTATTTTAATTAATCATGAATTATCTCAAAATACCCTATTATGTTTAAATAACAAAGTCAATACAATAATGATAATGTTCCTATAAATAAAGTCAAACATACAGACCAAAACCACTTATAGTCCATAATATAACGAAGCAAGCTTAGACCTAGCCTATTTTACGAGTATAAGGTTTTTAATAACTTAACAAGGCTCAAGATACCAAGGTAGGTTATCAAAATAGAAATCTATTTAAACCTTATAAACTTTTACCTTTTTATTATTCTAATAATATGTATACGTGTAACTGATATAAGTTTAGGTTGTTTGATTCTATCAACTCAAATGGTTTTTCCATTATCAATGAACCTAAATAAAAACATAGAAATAAAACTTAGCTAACGACAATGAAAGCTATTGAAATAAAATGAGGAAAAATCCTTGATGGTGAAAAATAAAAGGAACCCATTAAAGTGAATTTAATGATTCTTTTTTTTTTTTGGTTAAATGTGGGTCAAAATGAGGATATGATAGCTAATAGGTGTCACCTTTAAATATATATACTTAAGAAAAGCATAAAATTTTACTAGAATAGGGAATGGCAAGAAGTGTTCAAATAGTTAAACTAATGTTTATCCAATCTACCACTATTATTTATTTCAACTATAAGAAAAAGTTTAATACTATACATTTCCATAATTTGGTAATCCCTAGGGCACTCTTGGCTCAACATGATGATAATGGAATAAAATATATCATTTATATCTAAGTAGGACATCAGTGGCATATGACCATAATTATTTACCTATTTAAAATTCATGTTTGGAATTATTCTTTGCTTCCCAAAAATTTCAACATTATATGCTCAATAAGACTATTCTCATTTTTAAGGTCAACCAAATTAAATACCTTGTGTCTGAAGCAACGATCCCATGTTAAATGGTAAAATTAGTCATGATTATTAGTAAATTTGATATTTGGTATGATAATAAAAAATAAATTAATGTGTAGGTACTTGTAGATAGGCTTGCAAAAGCACCATTATCTAACAAATAGTCCTTAACCATTAGTTTTCCTAATGAATCCATCTTGTCCCTTGACGAGTCATAATAGTGGATTTTTTTTTTTGATGGTTCATTCAAAAAATGTGGATTATGGTTAGGTATATTTATCATTAAATCATATGGGGGCCTTATTCCTAAGGCATTTCACATTATTTTTCCATGTACCAATAATATTGTAGAGTATGAGGCTTTTATTGCAAGACTTCAACTAGTTATTCAATGGAACATTAAACATATGTTATTTTTTGGTTACTCATAAATAATCATAAATTAGGTAAATTACCACTACCAAACTAAGTATTCTATGTTTCTTCCATATAAAATGATGGTAGATAACTTAAAATGATAATTTATGGATATTTGGTTTTAGCAGGTGTCACACACGAATAATAGGTATGTGGATGCCATGGACACAATTTAGTCACTCTTTGAAACGTCCTCATATGTTTATCAATACCAACTCAAAATAGAATATCTCATCATCCAAGAATATTATCATCCAAATTCTAATATGGTATGTAAGATTTTTGGTCCCAAATCCATATGGTATCATGATATCTACATTTTCCTTCATGATCACACCCTTCATGTTGATCTATCATATGTCTGACATAGATCCTTATACGAAACACCTCCCATTATACCATCCTTATAAACACACTTTATCATATAATTTATGACATAAAATTTTCATTATGAATAAAAAATAATAATTTGATCCTAGTATTCTCATTATATAGTACTGATATTCTCTATTCATTTTTTTATTCTAGTTTTAGTTTTTTTAAACCTCTTACTGGTTTATTATCTACTTTTTGGTAGTTTAAATTATTGAATATTTATTACAAGTTTCACATCATAGCCTAACATGGTTTGAATTAACAACCCTTCCTTGGAATAATTGTCAAAAATATTATTTCCTAAAGTTTGTTTGAGGAGTAATTTTTTGGTCACACCTTTATCAACTCTCTTTCAATACATACAACCTATTTTTGATATTTTTATGTATAAATAGATTCATTAGACAATATTTCTATAAATTTTGTATCTAATTTTCCTTACTATTAAATTTACACATAATATCTCAAAATTCTATGCATAATTTCAATATATATGGGCTTGTTTAAATTGGAGACATTTAACTTATATTCAAACGTACTAACATATGGATTCTACAATCCCATAGTAAAGGTAAAAATAATTAGCTTCCCACCAAATTATACTTTCACATTTGGTATGGGATATTCAAATAAAATAACACCTTGGATGGATCATCATAATTATTGGTATTGTCTAACCATTTTGACATATTATAATGTTTGATAATAAGCTAGGAAAGATGGGTTAAAATTCATATGAATCACCTTTTCTTCTTGTTTATTCTAATCATAGATACCACTTATGGATTTCATGTGCTATCCAATTTCTATTTAATATACTTATTAATTCAAAGTTATACCACCTTATTTATGAGTCCTTGTGCATTACACCTAGAAATCCACTAGGACAAGCCAATAGTTTTAATTATGGGAATTTAGGCACATAGACTTATCAAACCTCCATGTTTTATTGGTATATCACTTAGATGGAAAATTCAGAAACATAATAGTTTCCACTTTATTATAAGAATTATTATTTTTTCTTAGTCTCAATCCTCATAATATCATATGTTATATTCTACATTTGAAATATTGACATTGTGTTCCTATTTTTCTAAAACCAAACATGTTATATAAAAGTAGATACATGAACTAGAATTAAGCCCTTATGAAATATTGGTGAGACACTCTTTAAGTACATGTAATCCTTGAGTAATATAATAAAAAATTTAATATCTAATTCATTCTCTTGTTGAAATCAATTTAAAACTATTTGATTTTAAAGTGACAGGGTCTCTAAAGTAAGATGGCCAAGTGTTTTGGATAATAGATATCTCATGGAAGAGAATGACTCATACTAATGATACAAAGTATTGGTGACTAATTTTTATTTTATATATTTATACATAATATCAATGGTATAATTAATTATTTTTTATTTATTTATTCATAAATAATGCTAAATTGTTTTCTTATTGTGATACTAATTATCCTAGTGATACCATAGGTGGAAATATACTTTTGGATGTATTTTTTGAGTTTTGTATAAGATATATCAAATAGGAGAATAAAAATAAGCAATATGTCTAAAAATATTGTTAGAGTGACTTTATATGCATATATATCTTCTTTGTTACATTTAAATTTACATAACTCCAGTGAAAAATCTAGTTCAACACCAATGAATGAAGCATATTGAATGTTCACATGCATTTTATCTAAAATAAGTACTCAATGGTTCGATTGATCTTTGAATTTTTCCAATATATGATCAAGTGGTGGATATATTCACTAAAAATCTATGTACCTAAAAAAAAACAAGTTTAGAGTAATATTAGGCCTTATAGAACAACCATTGAAGGGGAGTATCTATGAAAATGTCAATTCCTAATGGTTATATTATTCCTCTTATCCTCTATTGTAATATAATTGTAAAAATTCACTCCATATTTTTCATTTGTTAATCTTAACCTTATCTTAGTTTACTGTGAATCCAATAGAGCATTTTATAATGGAGGTCTTTATTTTATATAATGCTCCAAATGCTTTTAAGTATATATCCATGAGAAATTATGGGATGTAGTCCTAGTATCATGCTAGCATAATCCATAAATTATGGTTTATGGATTTTAAATCCTCTTTTATAAAAATGTCTTACGGAAATAGGGAATGTATTATATAAAAGTTTAGGTTTCACGCTAGCCTAAACTATCACTCTGATAGAAAAAAAGGTAATATTAGAATCTATCCCCACTAAACATTAAGGGGGAGTTTTGAAACATATAATTTTTATGGGGACCCACTTATTATGAATATGGATCTTAAAAACATACCTCCAAAGTTTTATATAAATAATAATAAATTCATACATATAAAAATTTATGTAAACAACTAATTAAACTAGTTGTGAAAGTGAAAAGGTATAACCACTCAGTTATAACCATTCACTAGCTATATATTAACATTGTGTAATATATATATATATATATATATATATATATATATATGGGATAATATTATAGCAGATATTATTAAGAGGTTGAAGAATGATCATTATGAATAAGTGGGAAAAAATATACTAAATTCGATAATAAAAAAATATAGAATAATGGATTATGCTTTTTTGTGGTTTTTTAGAGAATAAAATGTCTTCTTTATTCTAGATTATTCACAATAATCATTTTTCACCCTTTTAATGTGTTGTCTTCTATGAAAATTCCCCTTCTATATTTTACATAAAGTTAATATATAACTAAATAATGGTTGTAACTGAGTGGTTATACCTTTTAACTTTCAAAACTAGTTTAATTAGTTTTTTACATACATTTTTATATGTATAAGTTTATTATTAATTAATATAAACTATTAGAGGTATGTTTTTTATGATTCAAGTTCACAATAAATGTATCCTTAAAAACATTATATTCTCTAATAGATTGTTGGTCCTAGCTCCCAATGGAATTACAATATCTACATGTACCTTCATGATCACAACATTCCTATTGATCTATCTCATCTCACATAAATACTTTATTCAAAAAATCTCTCATTATACCCTCCTTGGAAACATAATTTATCGTATAAGCTATGAAATAACTTTTATTCATCATTTAAATTAAGAAGAGGTCAATTTGGATGTCAAAAATGTTTATAATAGTATCTTTGGGGCACACACTAGTAGAATGGTCCTTGCCAATAAATATCTTTGTACATGATACTATTGATTGACAATAGAATCACATGCATACAAATATGCCAAGAAAAATATTTCTTCTTATAGGTAAACTAATCTTATTCATATTCCATCACAAACATTACAGCTGATAAATACTCTCTAGTCCTTCTCTACATGGGGGATTGATCTTATAGGGAATATTAATCCCAACTCTTATAATGGACACAAACGTATCCTCACTACTACTGAATAATTTACTAAGAGGGTGGAATTCATCCCTCTTACTTATGTAATCAAGAATCAATTCTCAAAATTCATCCTCGACCATATCATATGTATTATGGCATCCCATATACCATCATTATTGATAATAATAATTCATATAAAAACTAAAACATTAAATCCATATAAACTTAATTTATATTAGACATGGATGGTCTAATCCTTACTATTTGTAGGGAAATAATCAAGTTGAGGCATCTAATAAAACCATTATCAAGATACTCAAAAATATAGTTAATGGGGTTGGCTTTGATTGGCATTTATAGCTCTATCTTGTCATGCAAGATTACCATACCAACATATTCACACTAACTTGAGCCACTCTATATTCATGGTTATTCTAATCTAAACCCATCCTTTCTATTAAGACTGAATTAAACTCCTTGTGCATCTCATTTTTATATGTCATTGATGATGAGGAGTATTGAGTTTCATGGCTACATGAGCTAGAAAGTCTAGATAAAAACAACTAGAATCCTTAAATCATCTAAAGCCATACACAAAATATTTATGTCATTTTTATAATAAGCATATTAAATACCAATAATTTGAATTTGGTAATCTATTTCTCAATGAAAATCACAAAAATACCAATCTAGATAAAGAAAATAAATGGAAGTTCAAGCCTTATTGGATATCTCCCTACATAATTACTATTGAATATGGATCATGTTACTATAATTTTGATATATAATATGTATAATAAATTAATGATCTAAATAATTTCATTCACCTCAAGTATTTATATGCTTGAAAAATAATCATTTTCTATGATTACCCATGTGTTTGGGGGCAGATTCAGTTATTTCCATCAATCCATTCAAGTGCCAATCCATTCCATTATCCATAATTCCCTTTTCATTTTAATCATGGTAATGACCTATAGGAACTACATTAAATATAATTGTTTAAATGTTCAAGGTATCATAAAATATTTATAGTAGGTTATCAAGAAAATATATGGGTCTAACAATTCTATAGGTTTTCAAGTCCTTTTAGATCTCCTTTTGGATCCATCAACTGACTTTTCCTCCATTCCACTCCACTTTTATTCCTTATTGATAGAGTTTATTTTTCATTTTCTATCATCTTTTACACACACACATAATATAGAAATATTAAAAATTAAAAACTAAAAATAAAAAAATCCAAAAAATATCTTTAAAATTATAAAATTCAAACCCCCCCAAAAGTGATATAAAGCAACAAAATTGTAAAAAAATGAATAACCATCACAATTAGTTTTCATGTTTTAAACTGGATTTCAATCCCTGATCTATTCTTATTAAACCAAATATTGTTTCATTTGGATAAAACATTACCCATTTAACCCTATTACATACATGATTTTTTGGGGCACAAATAACTTATCATTATCATCTTGATTCATACACAGAAATTATCTGAGAAATGAAAAAATATATATATATTTTAAGTTTATGGGTTATTGATTCCCATTTTATTTTTTTTGTTTTATAATTTTTTTATATGTGAATAAATCCTTATGGACATTACAATCAATAAATCATGGTGTTTAAATCATGGTGCATCGTATAATGTGATACACAAAAAAAAAGTTGAAAATATATGTGGAGATAGATGCACTCAATGTAGCATATCCATTATCCTATACACTACCTTATAATTCATAATTAAATGACCAAGTATACATAACATATTGAGGAGTGTTGTCATTGATGTCAAGATTTATGTCATTTGATGTCAAGGTTGATGTCATTGATGTTAAGGTGTATATAATGAAGATGCAGGATGAGTGATCTTTAAGGTATGCATGAGTGAAGGTTTATGTATAGGTAAGAAGGGATATTTGATCCATCAACATAAAGTTTTCAAATATGTTCAATGGTCAAGGTTATTTCTCATTATTTTCTTTTTTTTTGGAAGGCTTGTGTTAAGATTGGTGTTGCTCTAGTGAAGGATAATCAAGGTACGTTGTTAAGTGATTGAGCCTTATGGTGTATTTCTAAGGTATGAGCATAACATACCTAGTCTTGTGAAAAAAGAGGAATGGTGTCATAATGAGTTGGATTTTCTTGGTCCTCTAAAGGTTATATAATTTTGAGGTCAAGTATCTTTGAGGACAAGGTAGCTTGTGAAGCTGAGTTATAATATGAAGAGTCCTTATGTAAAGGTATAAGCTTGGTTGCATGGTGAGATAAGCTTGTATAAGGATGTTTAAAATTTTTAAAACATAATATTTATTATATTACATGATAGTGAGGTGTTTATAACATTAAAAGAGGCGTGAAGGTTAAATTACTGAGTAGCTTAAGACTAGTCATGGTATATAGAGACCTTATAAGAAGGTATAAGTATGATGACTCAGTGAGATAAGTGTACATAGGCATGAGTTATTATATAAGTTTTTTTGAGAATAATAAGAAGCACTGGATCACTTAGGATATTTTCAAGGTAAATCCTAAAAGGTTAAGTACTTCAAACCTAGTATGCAGCTAGACCATCTCTAGATCCTACAAGGCCTAATGAGGAAACATGAGCTGGTGATAAGACATATGAAGAATGATTGACAATGGTTAATAATTATATGAGGCTTTATGTAATTTACATGAGGTTATAATATCTTGGGTAGTGGTTGAAGGTCATTTTCAAGGCCTAATGTGACTTGCAAGTTAAGGTCTAATCAAGCAAAAAGAGAGAACATGCCCTAATGAGGTATTAGGATTAGTTTCTAATGCATGTGTTAGTAGGTGAGAATTTATAAAAGTGACTCAAGTTTTTTTAAGTTTTTTCATGAAGTTTTAGGTCAAAAATAAAATGTTAAATAAATAAAAAGTGTTTTGAGGCCTATCATGTGCATAGAATGAAGGGTTCTCAACCCAAGAAGAACTTTCAAGTGTTTGTTGGCATGTGTAACCTCTTCATGATAACCTTATATATTTATGGTGCTTTTATAAGGTTATTATATAAAATTTCAAAGCATTGGCTTATATAATTAGGGTATAATCTTTATGAATGATTGTTAAGACTTAAAGATGGTTTAAACCCTCAAATAACCCTAATAATGACCCACTATGAAATATATTATTATAAACTTCACATAATGGATTGGTATGTATATAAATTTAGTTGGAGTTTGTATTAAAGTCTCTAATTCACCTCTAGGTGTGATTTGTTTATTAGGTGAGTGAGTAGACCCTATAAGAAAGGCCTTATTTCTTGGATATTTGTTGTAGCAGTCAAAGTTGACGATGTCAAAGTTGTTAAATTAATGGAGGGTAAATATTGATACTTATATTTGTTTTATATGATGGGTTATGATTATTTTCCATCCTTTATATGTGATAAACCTATCTTACAAGTTGACATATCACTAAAAGGCCTAATGCTGTAGACAATGAGAAAACTAGGAAGAAGTGAGAAGGTGATTAAGGATATGTTATCATGGATTAAGGATGAATAAAAATTCATGGAATATTTTTCCAAGAATTTTAAAATATGTTAATGCTGGATATATGTTTTGGAGGTCATTGGATGTGATGAAAATATTGATCATAAGTTGACCTATCTATTGCAGATGAGATAATGAAGGTGCAAGTTCATGAGATTGGTCTACAAGACCAATAATGCCATTTTACCATGTTATATTTATATTTGAGAGTTTCCTAATGATATCATAAAATCATAAACATGAATAATAAGTCTATAAATTTTTTTACTCAATTATTGAAGGTCATTATCACCATGACTATGTTTGAAGATTGATTGGCAAAACTGGGTAAGGAAGTTGTAGTGATGAGTTAGAGGCTCTATTGATGATTATAAATATACCATAGGTGCCCTTAGTGTTTAAATAACACTTATAATTTTAAAATTTATAAAATTTAGAGCATGAGTTGTAGGTTTTGATAATCTAGTTATCTATGGTGAAACAGTAGTAGAGTAAGATAACGGTTCCACAATATTTAAATTTTTTAGGTGGTTGGTAGTGACCTTGGCCCATTATTTGTGAATCCTTGTCGATACTTAGTGAATTAAACTCTTAATTTAATCTAAAAACTAATATAAATGGATATTTATAATGTGACTAAAACTAAAATGATCATGATGCAAAAAAAGGAGCTAAGAGAAGGGTAGGGCAGAAAAGAAATGGGTGATTGCTAATTTAAGTCTTGAACATTATGAAAAATTATCAATTGCAATTGAATAAGAATTTGAAAATATATAATTCAACATATCCTAATCTCAAATATCACTATATATTAGGCAAAATTTAGAGGAAAAGATTTGAAAATCATAAGTAAGAACTTGACTTACTTTAGGGATTTACCGTTATAATCAAATAACCATTACACATATGAATACAAAGTAAAATGAAATGAAGCATAATCTAAGATATTTCAGATAATTTATCATAGGCAAAAATTAGAAACCCTATGATTAAATAATTTTATTCAAAATTCAAAGACACTATTCAAACTCAATACCTCTACTAGTAATTGAGATAAAAGCTACATTAACAATTAACACATCAAAATAGATAATCCTTGTAGAATTCCTTGATTCTAATATTTGCTTCAAGTATACAAAGTTTCTCAAAAATATCTCTCTTTTTTTACAATGATGATACATTCCATTATAGGAATAATATGTAGTATACTAGTTATTTACAAAATACAAGTGTTCAAAGGTAAGGACAACTATCTTTACAATCTCTATAATACATGTGCCTTTTAAAATCATACTGATCTAGAGGCAAATATGCTAAGAAACTAGAATATGCCTTTACAATGGAATATTATATTATAAAATGTTACCTAATTTTTATTAGAATATAATATTGTTTTATATTGTTGGTGGTGCACCTATTTGTTGTTGGAGGATGCTCATGCCCTCTCATGTTGTTCATCAACTAGCTCAAGATCCATAAAAAGTTTCATGAGACACTCCTCTTATTGGTCTTCTATCTCATTTAATTCTTGTCATTTCTAGCCAAGGCCTCCTTGATGATTCTAGCTTCATTGATTATCTCACTTGCATTGAATATCATATGCAAGATCTTACTATTATCCTATCTAGACTAGCCTTTAATTTTCCCTTGGATTTCTTGAGTCACCAAAATGGCCCTATGGTTGAGCTCTTCATCACTGGTGAGGCCAATGGTAGTATGTTTTATAGGATTGAAAAACTTGGTATTAAGAAGTTACTCAATTTTGATAATGAGCACTTTATCATCATTCAAAAGCTTCATCACTTTGGTATTATAGGTAATCAAGCTTTGAACCTTATCAATAACAATCCCCAAGATTTTGCCTAGGTGTCCCATACTTATGGTTCTAAATTTTGGGATCTACATCTTTGCTTCATTGTTGAGGAGCTAGTTAATCTTATCTTCTGAGTCCTACCATTAGGTGACCAAGTATTTAGATAATGTATCTTTGTCCTCTAATGCACTATGCCTCATCTTTATTGACTTTAATACCTCAAACATGTCATAGAATGAATGATCAAGCATCTTGAACATGGCATCTAAAACTGATAGGATTGCCTAAGTTTGCAAATTCTCCTTCTCCCTTTCCAAATTTTGGATCCTTTGTTTTAGACCCTATACTCTAGTCTTGGCTTGTTGTCATTGTGCTTTTATCAATATTTCCACATCATCTTCATGTCCTATAGCATCACCAACCTATTGTCCTACATAGGGGTCAAACCTGTAAAAGGTTCCACCTTTCGAAAGGTTAATTTTTGTCCCAACCATGGCTATCCTAGTTTTTATTCTCTCTAATCCTATTATCTCAGGATTGAAATTAAATATGGTAATTGGTTCCTCGAGTTGGGGAGGGTTTGGGAACTCCATTCTTGAGCTAGTAGATGCTCCTAGAGCATCCATCTTCTTACCTTTTAAGCCTTGGGACACCATAATTCTCTTCTCTTCCTACTTTGTTATTTCCTTTATCTTAGGCTTAATGTCATCATGAACATCCACACCAACCCTTGTCACAACCCATGAGTGGGAGAGATGAGATATTTTGAAATTTTTCTTAGATGAATTAGTCAAGAATGACTGGTCTATGGATTGGAAATTCATCACTGAAGAGATTAACTTCACTAGTGGGATGAGTGAAAGTCAATCAAGGTTTTTTATTTGGTTCTAATATGACCAAGGCCAATTCTTCCTTTTTCTTCTCTTAAGGTACCACAAGAATCAACTCTTTTCCTATTTTTTCCTTAAAGAGGTCCTCCTCTCCACCTAAGCCATAGGATTATACAAGTTCCTTGAGGGCACCCTCAAGTGTCTTTTATAGTTCTAAGTATATCATTTTAATGTAATAGATTGGAGAAGGTTGTCTATGTTACATGGTTAAAGGCAAGGGTACTTTTCTAAGTCTTTCTTCTAATCTTACTTCTCAAACCTTATCCTTTCCTTTGCCTTGATCATCCTGAATTTGTTCAACCTACTATTGGGATTGTTGTGGTTCCTCTACATGAGGTGGATCATGAGCTATCCTAGATGGCCCAGGCATTAAATGGTATTTCAAAGGGTGCATTTTCCAGGTTTCTCTAGATGGGTTGTCATCCATAACAAATCTATGCTCCATCTTGATTTTGTGGCCTTTGATCCTAACCAACACTTCCCCATAATTTGTGGATCTAATGTATATGGTGTTATGGACACCAAATTAGTATACATACTCAAGCTTGAGCTTTTTATCATTTAAATGTTCTCCTACTTTATTCTTTGGATCCCACATCTTGAGTTCATATAGTTGTAAACCAAATGAATTCATATGTGTGACTATAGCTTTCACTTGATTCCAATATTTAATTATGATTTTCCAAATATAAAATGGGAAGGGGTGAAGAAAACCTTTCCTCTTTTCCTTGAAATCCTTTTCAATGCCAAGTATGAGCTAGGAAATAATCTCTTGCTCAACAAGTTTATTCAAGACATGCATTGGTAGTCTATAAGGATAGGACACAATTCCCTCTATCCTAATGACTATGTAATTAGGATAATACCATACATCCCCAATCATCTCCACACACTTTTTAATGAGGAGGTGAATCCTAGGCATAGGGAAACCTATGATGACCTCAAAGATTGTTGGCAAAATGTAGTCATAAATAAATTGCATATTATTCTTGTACTTGAAGATGTGAAGCTTGGAGTAGTGGTTTGAGATGGTTACCCTACCTTTTATGGACTAATTCTTGATGCCAAGGAAGGTAACTAAAGAAATAATGGAATAAATTAGGTAAGACATCATGTAGAATTGCTTGGAGGTCTTTCTCTTGATGGCAATGAATTTCTTGGAAAATAAGATGTTGATCAAATATCCAATTGAAAGGGTAAGTTTTTCTTCCATCAGGAAGTGTACATATGAAACCCAAACCTTATTCAAATAAGTGGTTGAAGGGGCACAAAAATATATATTGAACAAGGTCATTATTACCTTAATACCCTCTCTGAATTAGATGATAGGGATTTTTCCATCAAGGGTTCTAAAGATGTGAGGTTCTTAGTTTAACCAGGGTCTAAGGATGGAGTCTAGGTCATGGTTATTAGTCCATTCCCTCATCTTGGGAAGGTCCAAGTGGTGAAGAGGGAGATTATGGTAATTTTTGAATGCAATAGAGGAAATGTAAGCTACCTCTTTTGATCCACTCATTTTATATCTTACAATGAATAAAAATGTGGGAAAGGAAATTAATACAGTGTAATACCTCTAGTTTTGCCATGGCATGATGGAGGCCAACCATCTAGATTTCAACCAATTCAAAGTTTCATATATTGGTGGTGGAATTTATCTACTCTTCCTTTGAGATGGGTTGTAATTCTTCTTCCATGAAGAAAATATTTGACTAATTCCTAATGTTGTGGATGGTTAAGGCATTGATGTCTAGTTTTGTATCCTTGAATGCTCTACCCTCACTATCTATCATCAAATAGAGCTTGGCCTCTTCCTTTAATTGTTTATTGTTGGTTTCCATTATCCTTATCTTTGCTAATTTCTCACACTAAATTGTAGATGATTTCCATGGAAGCTCTCTTATGCTTAAAAACACAATTAAGTTCTCCTTTGATTGAATTGTAGAAAATTGGATCTATTTGGGTCACCTTTATATAGGGTTTTGGGTTTTGGAGCCTTAATGGTGGATGATATATAGTATTTGGCTTATACATGTTATATATTTGATTTGGACCTCTACATTTATACTTTTATGTTTTTGAGCCCACAAGATCTTCAATTTTGTCTTTTTATACTTGTGTGGAGATTATTTGACATTGGTATGTACCTCTCATGACATTTTTCATAAATGCCATTTGAACACTAGCCATTAGTATTTAAAAATACCTCCTTATTTTTTCTCTATAGCATCAAAATATTGGATCAGCATGCGCCATTAATCATATTTTAGGCCCTTGTATTTTAATTGGTTCTTAGGTCTTATGTCTTGTGGTTGTGACACTTGGCATGCTCATGCATCTTCCCCATGTTCCAAATATTATGTCAGACCCTTATCAAATATTCATTAGTCATGTGGTGGGTCTGTAGGTTCTCAAGGTTTTGTATAAAATTCTCTGGGGACCTTCATACCATTGGATCAAATCCAACAACAAATCAAAGACTGTTGATCTATAAAAAATGCCTGAATGGTAAGTTAGTACACTTTTAAAAGTCATAACTTAGGCTTACATCCCTTAGGCTAAGGTTTGTTTCATGTTTATTAAACATGTGACAAATCTTAAGCTAAAGAATTTAAACTTGAGTTATGATTTTAAAAGGGGTCAAGGTATAGTAACTCTAGGTTAATGTATGCATTATGTTTAGCAAACACAATGAAAACATTAGGCTAAAATATATATGCCATGTGTCACAAACCATGCTCAAAATAGGTCCAACATGAAATGATAATCTAAATTTTACATAGGGTAAGTCTATGATTTAAAATCCATTATGCAAAATGCAATGTGGATCCTTAAAGCATAGAATTAGGCTATGTATATTTCTTGCATATATTTGTGTTTTGCATATAAAGGCCTTCCATTTTGAGCATATTTTGAGTATTTCCCTCAGCTTAGTGACCCACTTTAGAGTAAAAAAGGTTTTGGGACGTCATTATAACATTAATATAAATATTCTCATTGGGTTAAATTTGATGGTATCATAGACATCAAATACATCCTTGTGGGTGTTAATTGATGGTCATGTAGACATCAAGTTTAATCTAGTGAATTTTTTATTTTAATGGACTTAAATTTGATGGTCATGTAGGCATCAAATTAATCTTTATATATGTTTAAAAGATGGTCACATGAATGTAAATTTTAAATTCATTAAAATATTTAGGATCAAATTTGAGGATGCCACTTAGCATTTTCGTGGGGATTTCTAGGGTCTCAGTGTTAATTTTATTCATTAGATTAAGTGTCACAATAAAGAGATAGACATTGATAATAATTTGGAGACTTGTTTTTTATTAGCTATCACATCAAGTGCATCCCCTTTCCTTTTGGTCCTAAAATGTAATGATTTTGTGTGTCCGTATTCTAGGCTCCTTGTATCTTTTTGAATTTTTAGTTATGATTCTCTCCATCCAATTGAGTCCTTGTGAGTAAGCATGGATCATCAGATTATCCAAGATGTAGGATATTTAAGTCAAATTTCCTAGTTATATTTGCTTTATTCAATCAAATTTCATTATAAAGTGATAACCATAAGATCCTATAAATCATGAGGAAGTTAATGTTAGGACCATCATGATAATAAAAACTTAGGCTTAAGGCATTAAGACTAAGGCCATGATGGTATTAATGAATACATCAGGGCTTTAGTATTAAAGTCTTAGGCTAAGTTTGGGAATATAAAAGGACCCTAAATAATGACATTTAGTTAGGCCATGAGGAAATTAAAAAGGGGAAAAATAATGAAGGGGTTCAAGTTTTTTAGTTGACATGTGTTAAGAAACATGACTAATCCTAAGATATGCATTTTATATCTAAGTCCATAAAAATGTTTCCCACCAATTTGGGTTCCTACCTTTATTCAAATTTAAACCAAGGGTCTTTTATGGTTTTTGAATATAGACTTATTAGGGATGCATGCCATGGAACCTATAACTAATAGTCAAAAGAACTTCTTTATTAATGCTAGTCTAGATTAAAACAAATTAATATGATATATGCTTGTCTCTTAACAAAGTAGATGATCATCAAATTCTATAAAATACCTTGACATGCTGAAATTTCCATGTTTTATTTTGAGGGTTTCTCAAGATTCCCAATTCAAAAAATGGGGTGTGTTGGTCCCAACAAATGTGACTCATGGGGGAAACATAGAAATATGTTAAAACCTATAGACTTTGGGTTTAGACAAATGATTAGGTCATCCACTTCACTTGATCAAAAAAACCATCTAGATCACATTATGGTTGAAACAAACCTTTCAATTGTATACTAAAGGTCAAATAATTAGACATATTCAAATTGTGTGTGTGGTTTGATTCCACTTACTATTTTCCATGGGATTCAAGAAATAACTTCTAGTTTCATGTCCTCAATCACTTAAATTGACATATAATACATTGAAGTGTTTATTATGAATAATGTTATAACTTAGGGAAGGCTTGGACATTTCTCTATTTCTAGTCAGGCATCCATATCCCTAATAGAGATACCTTTATCTCCACTCATGGCATTTCTCCACTGCTACTTAGGTATCCATAGCCCTATTGGAGATTGTATAATCACCTTTACCTAAACTCTTTAGATTTCTCATTGTATCTTATTTTTTTATTTTCATAGATCTTTATGCTTTCAACAAGGTTGGGAACTAGGATAGCCAAGTTTTAAGATTTGGTCAAGTATTTGATCTATGGAAAATGATATATGGTTGCAACTCTTATCCTAGGCAAGGATGTTAATTAAGTGCCAGTTTGTGGTATACCATGATAATTTGAGTCTCTGCTCCCAAGTGTAAGTCTTCTTAAAACTATTTTGAAGTAGAGATAATGGTTAAGGTCTAATGAAATGATTTGGCCTTTCCATTGGTCTTTGTTAGTTTCTCTAAGATATAACATCATGCTTTATATTTTAGAGCCATGGTTACTCCCTGTATGGGATTCACACCTTCATTCTTGAATTAGGGGGTATATTTAGGTGAAATATTAGATATTATTTCCATTTTAAGTGTTTTAATGAGCTCCAAGAATATCAATGAGTAACATGTGCTAATTTGGTCTACTAGGATTAGGCCTCCATGAGACCTAAAGGATAAATAAGGCCTAATTGAGATAGATTAGACCTAAAAGGAATAAAATAACATTTTATTCATTTCTATGTTATGTCCTGAGATTCATTCCATGGCCTAACTAAGAGGATAATAATGTTTGGCCAACTAAAAAGGATATTAACAAGAGACTTATATAAATACTAGATAGTTTTAGGCATATTTGAGAGTTAAAAGTGTGCAAGTGAATAAAAGATAACAAAGAAGAGAAAGAGGAGGTCATATGGACTATCATAGTGGTGTCATTAATATATAACATAAGGTCTAAATGTGAGTATCAAGTTCATATGAACTAATCATGTCAAGAAGAGAGATAATTGATCAAAGAAGTCTAGAGGCTAGTTGGAGAGAAATAGAAGTGTGTGAAAAGATAAAGAAAAGGACCATCATCTATTCAATATTGAAAAATGGAAAAATATGGAAGGTATATGCCTACCTAACTAAGTGGATATTTTGTCAAGAGGTTGTTGAATTGGTGCTTCCTTGTAAGTGGGTGATTGTTAAACATTCTATCAAGTTAGTGCTTGATAGACTAGGGTTGGTGCTCCAAGTTGAGTTGGTTGTCAGCTAAATTTTATTAATTAATTTATAGGACCAATGTTCTAAGATATGGTTAGTGGTTTTTATTATCGATAAGGTTTTCCCACTTACATGATGTGTTCATACTTGTTATGTGTTTATTAAAATGTTTCTAGACTAGTTGATATTTCTCATATGATGATGTTGTTTGATGAATGATTAGAAGATATATTTGAAGTGATAGTAAAATTTCATAAGGATATTTACTAACCCCCTTTAGTACATTTTATTTCTAACAATTTGTATCATATCCTGATACTTTAAGATAAGCCAAATAACTTAAATGTAATATTAAGAAGCACAATATTGGATTGTGATGATGACAATGTTTATCATGATAGTAATGATGGTGTACCAAAGAATGATTATATTAGCAGAGTTGACTAATAAGAATAAGGATGAAAATGTGAGCCATGATCAACTCATAAACTAAAGTGGGTTATTTTATACTATGTAACATAGGTCATATTTGAAAGAATGTTAAGACTACTCTTTAAAAACTTAGAAAGATTATGTACAAGCCAATTCAAAGGTTAAGCCTAAGCTAACATTCAAGTCTAGAAGGATATTGAATAATATTTAGTCTTGTGAGAGTATGGATATCTAGGAATATCCTAAAATTGAATTGTTCTAATGCCCTATGGAAGGGGGGACTCCATTAGGCTTCATGGAGACACTCATTAGTAAGTTGAAACATGGTGGATGATTTTTGAGCTTTGACATGTGTTGTATGTCAATAAGGTATGAAGACATGTTAATGGTTATCGACTCTAAGTGGGAAGTGTGGTATTTTGGCATTTTTAGAGGTAAGTATTCGTAACAAGGTGCTTGATAAGTGTTATGGTATGTGTGTATTATTAATTCATATGGTGAACAAGATGTGAAGATAAAAGGTAGAGCACGGTTTTATAGTTATGTATGATCCTTATTTGTTGAGTTGATACATTTATTAATATATAATTGGTATAATTGAGATATTGGTAGAGAGTGGTTGCCTTTTTTTTTATCTAGATAGAGGTAAAACATAGAGTTAGGAGGAGCATGATTTATTAAATGTTTCATGATTTTATTTGTTAAGCTAGTTGTGTGAGAGAGTTTAGTGTTTTGTGTGCATAAAAATGACCTTAAGGCCATAGAGGACCAAGGAACATAGTTTATTAACTCAATTTGAATATCATGAAGAAGACAAGTTATGATAGAAGTCTATCATAGTTAATCATGTAAGCATAGACCTAGTTGACATAATGATGCAAAATAAAAAGTCATGATGATATCTATGTTATTGTGACTTGAGAGACATAAAATAAAAATATTGATGCTAGAAGAACATTTTGAGATGTCATATAGACATAATATGAGTTATATTTTCTCTAGCATAGAATACTAGATTATTCCCTTGGAATAATATATTTGATTATAGATATACATAATAGGCATGGTGGACAAGCATTGATTTTAGAGATATTTTATTCTCATAGGCATTGATTATGATTGTTATAAGCATTTAAAGATGATATTTGGGTTATGTACCATAGGTATATATGCTCATTATACCCTGGTTGCATTATGTGAAGGTGATCAGACAGTATAGAAGTCTGGTAGACATTCAACTAGGTGATTTTTATAGACCTAATACAAGAAGGGTTGTCATGATGGGTCAGATATGACTTATGCAGCTAAGAGGATGATAACATGAGTATTTATAGTGTGAAAAAAGGTTGAAGGTCTAATCAAGAATAAATTAATTTCCAAGAAGAGATAACATCAGATCAGGGGGAGCTAATTTGATAATTCATGATCTTCAAAAATAGGTGTGTAGTACAAAGAGGATATGTTGAATCATGAAAACAAGTTGGATGTTTATGAAGATTTAATATAAAATGAAGCTAGATATAATTCATTTATATAAAATCAAAGTACATAAAGGAAGTTAATAATTCTCATATAACCTAGTCCATTTGAAGAAGATATTTGAGAAAAAGAATAAATGGGATAAGCTAGTGAGTTTGAGTCATAACAGTCATGTCAAGGATAAAATATATAGTCTTGTGATTAGATTTCATTTAAAAGAACATGATTGGTCATAAGGGGAGATTTTTATCTCTTTTATTTAAAGAATCAAGGTAGATATGTGGAAATTCAAGTTAGTGTGTAGGTAAATTTGATGTTGATAAAAATAATCAAAAGTTGCGATGGAGCTCTGTACACGGTTCAGATGTAGATGACATAAGAGGCATGATTTCTTTGGGAGAGATGCAAGCACTCCATAATTTTATGGTGAGTATTTGGTCATCATTTCATTAAATGGTTTTTTTAAGTTCATTTCTAAGTATCACATAGTTATTTATGGACCCTTTATCATTAATTTCAAAGAGGGAGAAAGTCCAAGAAAGGAGTTTGACTAGACTAAGGGAGATGAGAGTGATCAAATTGAAAAACGTTTTTCCATCCATAAAAAAGAGGGATTTTTTAAGGAAGTTTTGTCATTTATTTTAATATTGATGTCATTTTATGTTAAGGTTGAGGTCATTGATGTTAAAGTGCATCTGGTGAAAATGCATGGTAAGTGGTCTTTGAGGTATGCATGAGTGAGGGTTGATGTCCATGTAAAAAAGGATAATTGAGGCATCAACTTGAGGTTCTAAAAGGTTCTCAATATTCAAGGTTGTTTATCAATATTGTGTTTTTTTTTGGAAGGCTTGTGTCAAGATTGGTGTTACTCTAGTGAAGGATAATCAAGGTAAATTATCAGTGCCTAAGACTTATGGTGTATTGAGAATGTATGAGAATAAGATGCCTAGTCTTGTGCATAAAGAGGCATGGTGGCATAATGAGTTTGATTTTCCCATGCCTATAAATGATATATAAGTTTGAGGTCAAGTATCTTTGAGGATAAGGTGGCTTGTGAAGCTAAGTTATGGTTTGAAGAGTCCTTATGTAAAGGCATAAGCTTGGTTTCATGATGAGCTAATGTTTTATAAGGATGTTTGACATTGTTAAAACATAAGATTGATTATATGACATGATAGTGAGGTGTTAGAAACATGAAAAGAGGCATGAAGGTCAAATTCTTGAGTAGCCTAAGACTAGTCATGACATATAAAGACCTTATGAGAAAGTATAAGTATGATGACTTGCTAAGATAAGTGGACACATAAATGAGTGATTATATAACTTTTATTGAGCATAAATAAGATACATTGGAGCACTTAGGTGACTTTAAAGGTAAATCCTATAGGGGTCAGTACATCAAACCTAGTATGCAACTAGAATATCTCTAGACCTTACTTGGCTTAATGAGGCAACACGAGCTATTGACAAGACATATAAAGAATGTTTGAAAATGGTTAAACATTATATGAGATTTTATGGAATGTAATGGGGTGATAAGATCTTGGACACTGGTTATAAGGTCAATTTCAAGGCCTAATGGGACTTACAAGTCAAGGTCTACGCAAGAAAAGAGAGAGAGAACATTGTTTAATGAGGTATCAGGATCATTTTCCAGGGGATGGGTTAGTAGGTGAGAATTTAAAATGGTGATTCAGGTTTATTTAATCATCTGCATGAAGTTTTAGGTCAAAAATTGAATATTAAAGTAAGAAAAAGTGTTTTGAGGTCTCTCATATGCATAGAATGAAGGGTTTTCAACCTAAGAAGAACTTTCAAGTGTTCATTAGAATGTGTAACTTTTTCATGAGAAATTGAGATATTCATGGTAGTTGGGTAAGGGTCATAGATCAATGTTATAAGTATTATTTTTTTTAATGAGAGACTAAGCTTTATGAATGATCGTTAAGATTGTAAGATGGTTTAAATTGTCAAAGAACCCTAATAATGACTTGATATGAAAGATCTTATTCTAAAGTGCCCAAAATGGATTAGTATGGATAGAAAAGTGATTCAAGGTTTTATTAAAATCTCTTAGGCACCTCCATTTATGATTTTTTTGTCAAGTGAGTGAGTAGATCCTATAAGAAAGGCCTTGTTTCTCAGATATTTATTGTAGCATTTAGATTTGACTAATTCAATGTTGCTAAATGGATGTAATACACAATTTGATACATGTATTTATTTTCCATGGTTTGTTATGAGTATGTTCCATCCTTTAGGTGTGTTTAACTAGTTTTATAAGTTGACCTATCTCTAAAAGACCTAATGGTGTAGATAGTGAGAAAACTAGGTAGAAGTGAGAAGGCTATTAGGGATTTGTTATCATTGATTACTGATGAATAAAAATTAATGGAAAAGTTTTTAAAATAGACTTAAGACATGTTAATTTTGGATATATGTTTTGGAAGTTAGTGGATGTGATGAAAATATTGTTTATAAGTTTACCTGTCTAGTGCAGATGAGACAATGAAGGTGCAAGTTCATGAGATTCATCTAAAAGTCTAATATTTTAGTTATGCCATGTTATATTTATATTTTAGAGTTGAATAATTATCTCATAATATCATAAAAAAACATTATAAGTCTCTAAAAGTTTCTACACAAGTATTTAATATTATTATCACCATGATTGTGTTTGAAGATAAATTAGTGGAATTGGGTAAGCAAGTTGTAGTGATGCATTGGAGGCTATTTTCCATGATCTAAAGCATCCAATCCACATCATGTTTTATTTTAGGACATGATTTTCATATCCATGCTTTTCATAATATTTGAATTTATTTAAAGTGATTGAAGGGTAAAGCCAAAATGGGTTGACTAGTTTAGATTTGACTGTGTATACTGAAGATAAAAGATTTTTCTATAAGACCAATATTTGGCATTATACATTATGATATTTATACTTTAAGTGATATATATATATATATATATATATATATATATATATATATCTTAAATGTGTCATATGTTAAATGAATTATCCTTTTTCATGTTGAAGATCGAGTTTCTATGATTGTGTTTTGAGGCTAGTTGGCAGTTTTAAGTGGGCTACTTATAGAGAATAGTTTGAGTAATTTTTCCATGTGTTGGGAAGTTTAAATAATATGGTGATTAAATTTTGGTCATTTATATTATTTTTATGTGATTTTTTTCCATGGTTTATTTGAAAAGTTGTGTTTATGCTTTAATTTTTCAAGATAGACTTTTCAGGTATGCATAGGCCTAATATGAACAATATTAATGGTGTGATATAAGTAGTAGTTTTAGATAAAATGATTTATGAAGATAATATGATATTATTAGGGGTATATTTATGTGTAATTTCATATGTTCCTTCTATGTTAAGTGTTTTAATTATCTCCAAGAAGATCAAAGAGTAATGTGTGCTAAGTAGGCCTAATGGGATTAAGCCTCCATGAAACCTAAATGAGAAATAAGTCATAATTGAGATAGATAAAACCTAAATGGACTAAAATAAAATTTTATTAATGTATATGAGATTTCATAAGATTAATTCCATGTATTAATTAAGAGGATAAGAATGTTTTGATGATTAAGAAGGATATAAACAAGAGACTTGTATAAATATTATGCAATTTTATGCTTATTTGAGAGTTAAGAGTGTGAAAATGAATAAAATAACACAAAGTGGAGAAAGAGGATGTCATGTGGACCATCATATGGGTTTCATTAATATATAATATAAGGTATGAATGTTATGATCAAGGTCATATGACCTAATCAAGTCAATAAGAGGGCTAGTTGATCGAAGAAGGCTAGAGACTAGTTTGAGAGGAATAGAAGTGTGTGAAGATTAAAATAAGGAAAAATATGAAATTCAGAGGTATATTTGGTTGAGTAGGTTCTCGGTCATGAGGTGGTTGAGTTGGTGATGAGTTACTGAGGGATTTTGTGTTTCCCTGTAAGTGGGTGCTTGCTAAAGATTCTATCAAGTTAGTGCTCTATGTTGAGTGGGTACTCAATTAAATTTTATTAATTTATTTATAGAACTAGTTGTCAAAGATATGGTTAGTGGGTTTTAATCCCTATGAGGTTTCACACTTATAAGAAGTGTTCATAATTTATGTGTATATTTTCCTATTGCTAGACTAGTTGATATTGCTCATATGATGATGTTTCTTGATGAATGATTATAATATCTATTTGAAGTGAAATAAAAAGTTCATAAGGATAGTGATTCAACCCCCTTATTAGTACATTGTGATTCCAACATAATATATATAAAAAGTAATATCAATTTTCATCCAATCATATCATGATCATATACATACATATCATCTTCCATCAATGCATCAATACACATAAACAATTATTCACATTATAACCATCATATATAATTAGATCAAATACATCAAATTAAATTATCAATTAAAATGCATATGTACATCTTTAATCATCAAATATCATGATAAAAATATACATGATACATATTATCCAATGCATAGTCACATTCATCATCATATAAACCAATAAATTTCCTTATAAAAAATTAATATGAATCAATGTCCATCATATCCATTTATGAATATCATATATGCATCAAAATCATTATCAAAATATACACTTATCACTCATTTGGATTATTTATAGGTGGGCTCTTTAGAGGTGATATTTTTGGTGGAATCTTCAAAGGAAATATCTATGATGGACTCAACTAAATTGATATCTATGCAATACCCAAATTTGGTGAAATTCAAAGAGGGTACATGGATCCAACTAACCTCTAAGATACTAATGTCTTGGTCAATTATCTCTTTGACCTATTGCTAATATGCTTGATATATTATGGTGACCTCTATTTAGATATCACAACACTCTTATATAGACTCATATAGTAGGTATCATTTTGCATCAATATAATCACATATAATAAGGCATTAATGAGGCCCTATGTTTTCACAATCTCATGAGCTAAATATTTATCATAATAGTGTCTCCATGTCTCTCCCTCAGTCATATATCTTTCTAATCAAATAATTTGTTCCACACATGACATATGTCACATTGATATTATAATATGGGACACTAATATAATAATTATAGTGATTTATCTATTGTTTTGAGTTATACACACATTAGAAAACATATACAAGGTAACGTCTAATGTTTTGGGATTTATGTGAAGGTTACCTTCACTATGAGACATGAGTTACATGTATTGGGTCTTGTAATGACTATTGGTAGAATAACAATGAGTAATTCAACTATTAACCTGGTCAGTTCAGATATGGATATGAATCCTAGCTCTACTTGAATGGAATGGGGTGATGATGTATTTATTTTAAAGTGGATAGAACATAAAGAAACTAAAAAATAAAGGGTAGGGTAAGCCATAAAAGGGGATATTTAAATATAGAGCATGAATTATTTCCATCTAACTTAATGATAAGGACAAATGCCAAAAAACTAATGTTTATAGACTATTAATTTAGCACACCGAACTAAAAAACCTAGTGAGAAGGTCCATGTGATATGATGTAGTTATCTCTAGGTTATTGACTAAGGGCTGGTTGTTAACAATATTATCATCTAGCTATGGATCAATCTATGAAGTTGCAATAAATGGCATCTCTACACAAATACCAAAGAGTAATTTAACTAGCTTATTACTATAAATTAAGATATATCAATCTAAATTGCTTATACACATTATAATTAATAAAAATTCATTAATTTATTACAAAACACAAAAATAATATTACATATATAAAGAAAGACTAGGCTATTAGTTATATCAAAATCATAAACATTATAACATATATATAAAAGAGAAAATGAATTATGTAACATCGATTTGTAGAATAACCCAAAGGATTTCTTATTTTTATTGACATGTCAAAATTTCTCCTCCCTTTGAAATGAGGGAGATACATGTAAATATAGGTGTGGGATGGGGATGCCTCATCACTCAAGCCATTCTCAAAGTTTACATATATTTCATAAAATATCTCCCAAAAGAGTATGTAGATGACACTTAACAAAAGATGCTACCAATAGACCAAACTTGTTACAAAATTTTTTTGGTACCACTAACTAACATCATTCCTCCTATGATGAAGTAGTTTCAATTTTAGATACCTATACTTTGGAAACTATGGCCTTTGAATTTATTATAATGGTGGGTTAAACCATTGAATATGTTGGTGTAGTAGAGATGGCTAGTGGGAGTGATGTGGCCTGAGAAGCCTTCTTACTTGCTTCAATTTGTGAGTAGAGAGCATGGGCTACCTAAAACTCATTCTCTATTGTCTTGAATTACAATAGGGGTCTTTTCAATATCTACTTGAGTATGTCCAT
Source organism: Torreya grandis (assembly GCA_037957365.1). Taxonomy (NCBI): domain Eukaryota; kingdom Viridiplantae; phylum Streptophyta; class Pinopsida; order Cupressales; family Taxaceae; genus Torreya; species Torreya grandis. The sequence goes on along the minus strand of JARHVA010003473.1, from coordinate 1,300,667 downwards.
TAATTTTTTTATGTACCTTAAATGTATCCCTAATCTCCACATAAAGTGTCTTTATATTAATGACCCTCCTTATACAAAAATTTATCAATTGTTGTATGTCATCATGGGTCTTATATATTTTACCCTAAACATCTACTTTAAAAATATTTATAACCACCTAGAGGAGGTCCTCATATATGGTCTTAAATACCAATTTTATACTCTATTTAATCACACCATCAACTCTCATTTACCTCAAAATGGTGATGAATTTACACTCATAAATAGTGATTTTATGCCCTAAATTTTTCATCTCTTATTGTTAATAAATTAAGCTCTCCCTCTTAGTAACCACACAGTTTTATACCCATGTAACCTCTAGGATAGTTATTAAATATAGGAGATTGTAGGACTTGCTCCTAGTTTCTCATTATATAAAATAAATTTTAGCCTCCATATTATTCATTTCCTTTTCAAGGTATAAGTAAACTCCCCATTTAGGTTAGGATTACTTATTTTCATCTATTACTAATTGGAGGATAGCATATATGTTCTACGTTGCTCCATGCACATTGTCAATGAGACCCCTTGGAGGCTGAATGGTGTTCCTTTCTTATAAGGCCTCCAAAGATTAATCATACAAATGAAACATCTCCTTTAGTACTCTCCTTACAAATTTTAAAAAAGTGTAGGAGTCTTCCCTATGTCTTCCCCAGTTAGAGGGGAGAGTTATTAAATTTTTAGTTAGATGGACCACATATACTCCTTGTTCCAACTCCACCTTTTGTGCTTAAACCATTATAGTTTTTGTCTTTATCTTTATCATAGTCTTAGTTTTCTTATCAAAGTAAAACTTGACTATGTTTTGATCAATAATAACCATGTCCTATCTACCTACCTATGATTTTTACATCTTCTATATCCACTCAATTATTTTGAAGGAAAATAGTTATGGTGAAGGTTCTACCTAGATTGTGGGAGTGGAAGAAGGAGAATACCTAGGGGAAAGCATGGTCTTACGATAATAAGCTCCTAGTTGAGGGAAAGGAGGAATGGCCCTTATCAATCTAGTAACCTTATTGGGAACCACTATAGAAAATATTATTTTCCCCCTCTCTAACCCCTTTGTTGATGTAATTATGATAGACTTTATTTGGGTCACCTAGTTAATTGGAAGGTCCAATTGGGTGGAGGGTTAGGAATGATTGAGTAGGGAAGTAAAGATGGTAGATGAGGATAGATTCTATAAGTTCTCTTGTTTATTAAGTCTACAAGACTAAGAATTGGAGGAAACAAAGAATGAACAAGTAGGATGGTTATGGAGCAAGTTTTGTAAATAATAAATTATGGATGTATGGGTATCCCAAATAGGTCATTTTGATGATTGGATAGAGGGTACCATAGCCTAAATTATGCGGTTGGGGTTAGTTTATGAAAAAATATCCTTGTAGTTTCCTGGGCCTTATTCATTTTGGACAAAAAAATATAAAACATGAGGAATAATTGTCATAAGACTAACTAGGATTGAAATAATTACTAGATAAGGAATGAGAATATTGTGTGTTTACCCTTTATGTAACAATAATCTTAGAGGCCATTTACATATACACCATTAATATGCTAGGAGGGACTGAGGTTGGATATACACTCATTGATTGTCCTTTTGTTAAAGTTATAGGTTTTAACTCCACTTTATCTTTATTATTTCAACATTGATATTGAAGTAATTCAGTGGAGCTTGAATTGGTCTTCAAAATCACTGTGTCACTAGACTAAACTTCCTATATAAACCATTAATCCTCTAGGTAAATTTTTGTGGTTTCACTAATGGTTACTAATAAGGAGGTTTCCATCTTATTTTACCATTCTTATTCAATGAACCACTCTCCCTCTACATCAACTTCTTTATCATCTTCCCCATTATCAGAGATTTATACAGGTTTTACTTCTTTAGATCCTTTTCTTCTATCCTTTTCTCCTCTTGACATATCCTATGAGGCTCACTTTGTTAAAGTGGCTTGAGGGGAAGCCAAATATTCATTCATGTTTCTTTGGTACATAAGAGGTGGCCTAGTGGGAGTGGTAGATGATATTAATTAAGGTGGAACTATGGAAGTAGGTAAGCTAGAAATTAGAGGGAATAAATATGGGAGGTTTACCTATTGGTCCACTATGAGTGGAGGGAAAGGAAAAATAAAAAATACCCACTAGGCTAAGCTATGTTTGTAGTAGTTGATGTAGTGGGAACCTGATGAGTAGGGGTGGACACTATAGTGGTTGTGGTGATGGTGACCACTAAATATGATGTTAAGGAGGCTCTTGAGTGGTACTTTATAAAATCCTAATAGAATCATACCCTAATTGTCTAATCTACTCCTATCCTTGAATTACAACTTGAGAAAGAGGTTTGAGTGGGGGATTTGAATTCCATTTTTTTTTTAATTCTTTGATCATCCTCCGTGGTGGTTTTGAAATGTACTTAATATGCTTGGCCATCACCGTAGACATACTTACCTTGTTTATCCTATCTTGAACCTCTAGATCATTATGATCATCTAGGAACACCTCATCATGTGGATATGACACATGGCCATAATAAATTTTCACCAAGGCTTTAACTATATCTAGGTAGTTCTTGATCCTTTTTATTGGATCCCATTTCCCATAAGACACCCAATTTAATTCATAGGATGTTCTAGTCCTATCCACTAGGTGAAAATGTTCCCATTTAGTATACTCTAGGCATATCCTTTTCATAAATAACCTCGTACACCATTGGATATAAGGTCTCTATTAACTTGGTAATGTTCCTCCTAAATCTATGGATTTGGATGAGATTGAACTCATCACAAATTTTGTTTTTAGGATATTTATGGGAGGGTTCCAAAGGTTATTCTAAACATGAGTCAATAATCCTAGTTATAGAATCCACTAGATAAGACATCAAATATAAATTTCCATCTAGATGGTTTTTTACACTACTAACTTGGTGAATTAATTAACACTGATGATTTTACCAATGGTGATGACCTTGACAGAGGTGAAGACGTTATCCAATAGGGGAATCGAAACTTAATTAATGTAGGTTATGGGTGGAAATCTCGATTCCTAACCTAAAAGTGGTAATTGGGATTGAAAAGTTGAGTCCCTTGACTTTGAATGTGGCTAGGTCATGCACCCATTATTACAACATTTTGATAACATTAGTGGTGGATATTCATTGGTCAACTAGGGCTTGGTTATAGGTTGCTTCTAGGTTGGGAAGTTGGTATTATTTATTGAAAGTATATATGCCACATGAGTGTTGTTTTGATAGACATGAATAATGTTTCCAATATATTATCCATTTTTAAATAAGTCCTAAATTAGATCTATGTAGGGCATTAGCTCTAATTTGTCAACTACGTCATGTATACCCACTAACTTGATCACCACCAAGTCCTATCTATATCTTCATGTAAATGTTGAGAGTTATTATTTAGGGCCATATGGATATAATACCTCAACTTCCTCCATGATTATTGAGTAGTGTTTGAATTCATGATCGAGAGCCACTTCATCAAATTTTGTATATGTGTATTGCTCAAACCCTGAAATAAAATACGTAGAGGGGGAGGTGGTAACATTAAAGAGGAAGCCATTTATATACACTTAAGATATATTTATTTAAAAATATATGAATATTAGTTAATCATGCTAAAGCTCAATTTTATGCTTGCGATTATTAATTATATGGAAATGTCATTGTAATTAACTTGTTTAATTGCATATATTGACCTTTGGATTTGTGTACTTTGTTGAATTGAATGCATCTAGTTAACTAGTGTGGATTAATAGTTTTAATGGCTTTAACTCCTTTTTCATTTTCTTTGTGATGTACCATCTCTGATCTTTATTTCCAGGTGTCTTTTCCCTAATCAAACCAAGTGTTTTTTCACCTTTTATTTGACACTTGTAAACTTTTTGGTCTTCCTAGAAGAATTGACTTTCTAGTACAAAATAATTATATAGTGTTGGGGATACATGGAAATTTTTTGTATTCCCATCACCTTTTGGTTATTTATCTAACTTGTTCTATTCTTATTACTATATTGTCCCTTGAGATGATGAAACTTGGTGAAATTTTGATGCCCTAATTTCATGAAAGTTTCATACTCTTCCTTTTACTATTCACAGTCTAGATTAGTAGGATGATAAGAAGTGTCATCATCCTAATGTTAATACACTTGTATGAAAGACTTAATTTTTTTTGGAATGTTTTGATTATAGTGGGTCAGTTGGATTGGGACACATGGATAACTTTCATTACTCTGCTTGCCTAAAATACTTATGTATACTAAAATTTTGGTCTTGTCAATCACAAAGTGACCAAGACTTTGACTCTTCAAAACATCTGATACTCCACTTACTTGCAAGTATTTTAAAATTTTATAAGTGTTCAAAAATCTATGAGTCAATGGGATATGACCATGTGTCACTAATTTCTTCAAATATCAATGTGTAAAACTCTACGAAGTTAAAAATGACTATGAAACTCCAACATGTCTAAGTCTACATAAAATATTAAATAAACAAAAGTTTTGTGGAACTTGTGTATTTAATATAAGTTTTGAATAGAAGATTTGAAGGAAGGAATATCTTTGTGCCATTTCAGGTAACTTGCACAATTAAGAAACTTTTTAAAATGATTAAGGTTAGCTTGAGTAGCATAAAAAATGAAAACCTTCATAACTAGGGTAATGGAAAATATTATTAGCATTAAGGTGACTATTTTCTAACTAGAAACCTAAGAATAAGAGTAATCAGGAAATATTTTCCTTTTTAAGCACATGATAAGCATCAATAAGTGATTCACTCACCATAACTAGTTGTTTTTATGCCAAAATGGGTCCTTACTAAAAAAATTGAAAGTGGGGTATGTTAGACACAATAAATGGTGTCCTATAGAGGAAATACTCTAGAGTATTCAATAACATAGAATATTTTGTTAGAAATAAAAAATGAGAACTTATCATATCCTATAATTATAATAAAATCATATATATGTAAAAAATCCTAAAACTTCATGCAACATACTAGCATTTCCCATAACTTAGATTTGTTGTGAAGGAGTGATTTTTTTTATCCTTGTTTTGAGATTTATATCAAATAATTAGAATAAAATATAGGTTTCATAATGGTTTTTTTGAAATATAAATAAAAAAACTTAGGGAGATCATGCATTGCTCTATTAATAGCCAGACTTTATATTCCTATCAGAGATACCTTTGGTTCCCCCATTTTCTATGTTCGTAAACCTATATGATACATGATACATTATTCTTATTTCATCATGTGAGTCTTGATCAACTTTAAATTTTATTTTAGTTTTATTTGATCACTCTTTTGGATGCATTATTCCCCCTTTTGTTTTTTTTGTTTTCTAGAATATAGAAGTAAGAAATGGTATGGAACCATAGTGAGTTGGTATAGGTATAAAAGAAAAAAATTAATTTACCATAATATCCCTATCCTCATCATTTGAATAAATTATTATTATCTCAAAAAAAGTATTAGAATGGAAGGTTATTTTGACCCAAGGGATATGAAATCTTTCTTAATTTTCATGTAGCATTGAGCAACATTTACATACCTGATGGAAGTATCTCTCTATCATATGACCTTGGTTCATTTCTTATTGCATACCTAAATTTTGGAAATTTCAATAAAAAAATTGTAAAATTTACAAATCAACTAATTTTTGAATTCTATTGTAGGCCTCCAATGTTCACTCACCCTTCCTTTTAGGACATGATCTCCCAATTTTAGTGGTTAGGTTCAATTAGGTACAATAAGAACAAAAGATTGGATATCATTTTGATCATTTAAAAGAGAGATAATAAGGTTGTTATAAAACAAAGGATGACTAACATAGAAAATAGGTAACTAAACTAAAGTAATGGAATGCATAAAATAGGAAATGCTAAGTTATAAAGCAATAAAGTAAACTATAAATAAATCCAAAAACATAAAATAAGAATTCTATATAGAAAGTAGTAAATTCTAATCTAAATATTACCTTTACCACATACCTTTTATTCATAAACATCCTCAATGTGGGTAGCCTTGAAGTAGTGCTTCAAATACTACCCATTGATTGGGAAGGATATACATTTTCCTTTAAGGTCTCTTAGATGGAAATCCTTATTGCCTAGGATTTCAAACACTTGATATGGTCCAATCCACAAGGGGTTGAGCTTGTCATGTTATCCCTTATTCTCATAGGGATCATCTCATATAAGAACTAGGTATGAAATTATGAAGGCTTTGATACTGTATCTTTTATCAAACCTTATTTTAACAATGTCTTAGTGCATACTAAATATTTGGAGTGCTTCAGTTCTAGCTTTAGACATTAAAAAACTACACACTTACATTTTTTAATGACTAAATGCCTCGAGACCCCCTAAAGACCCCCTAAACCTTATTAACCCTTAACCAAAACCTCTTTAAAATACTATTATCCACATAATACTATTCAAAAATATTGTTTAAAAGAACTATTCAAAATTACTATTCACTATGGGACTCACTATCACTATTCATGATGACATGGCATGTGACATGAAAAGTGACATCAAAAGTGACATGGCATGTGACATGACAAGTGACATGGAATGTTGTATGCTAAGTGACATGGCTTAAAAGTGAGGTGTCTTGATGTGGGACATCATACCCCAGCTGAGACCCTTTCCTAAGGTGCTTAATGACCTCATTTAAGCATCACAAGGGCCCTGATATAAATATTATGAATTTACCATTAAATTACCATCATTAATCATGTATTTTTCCTTCACACATGAAAGTGGCCTTAAAAATGAGATACCTACCTCTTTAATGCTTTGGGAAAGACAAATGACAATCATTTTTGAATTTTGAACCCAAATGGGAATCCCCATCAACCTCATATTTGAATCATTCATGCACTACATGGAAAATGGTGCCAATTTTTTTTCCATACCTTTAAGTGCTTGGATGAAGACAAGAAAGAGTGGTGAAAAGTCTTTAGCCTCACATAGACCCATGTGAATGATTCCCATTCAAAATTAAACTCATGTGAAAGCTGGGAGAATCATGAACCCACATGGGAATCCCTACCAACCTCATATTTGACTCATTCATGAAACACATGGGAAATGGCATACTACTTATACTATTCCCTCTTTTGGCATGGTTCTTAATAACAAATGTCATAAATACCCCCTCCCCCTCTCCTTTACCCAAGGTTAAGTTAAAAGTTAGTTTTTTGTTATTAATATCTTGTTGCATGTCTTTGGAGGAGTTAATAATTTTGGATTTCACCCACATCTTGGAGGAAAATAATTCAAAGCAGATGATCTCTGTCAAAATTTCCTCAAGACATCTTCAACAACAACAACAACATTCTTCTTCAAGATTTGAAGGTAACATTTGATTTTTTTTCTTCAATTTCATTTTATTATCCCCTTGTATTTTTAATAGCTTCATCCCCAATTATACATTTTCTCCATTTTTTATTTAATTATCTCTATACATTTTCTCCCTTGCCATCTTTTATCCATTCGCACCTTTGCCACTTTTACCCTCCTTATCCTCTTCCCCATTTTCCATCTTAACTACTTACATTCTTACCTCATAAACCATTAACCCATTTATCCCATTTGATCATTTAAATTTTAGTTACCTTAACCATTTATCAACCAACTAGACCACCTTTATTTAATCCATTCTTAAATTTGTAAACCAAAACCATAGCATTGTCTTGACTAATTTTCAACATTAGTTACTCTATTTAGTCATTGTTCTAAGAACATTTAACTTTATTGTATTGATTTAGTTATTTGAAGTTATTTAATTATATTTAATTTCATTTATTTTATATTTTAAATTCAATTATATTTCCTTTTTATTCACAAACTTAAGTGTTAAAAGTAGGTGGATGACAACCTCCTAGAAAGCTTTCGCTTCTAGGATCTAGTTCAATATAGGCAATCCACCCAACTACTTGTCTACCCAAATTTTTTTGTGGTATTTATTTCTTAATTAAGGTCATTATTCCCTATCAAAATAGGATTTATCATAAATTATGGATTTAAAATTCACAAATTCAATAGGTATTCTTCTATACACCCTTCTTGACTAGTTTCTTCTTTTCATACTTAAGAAAAAGCAAAAAATTAGACGTAAACATTTTGGCATGCCCAATGGGATCCTTGATTTTTATTGGGGTATTATATGTTTTATAAAATTTATAATTGAATTATTGAAATTCATTTGGTTTAATTCTTAAAAAATTAATCTTTTTTATTTACAAAAAAAAGAAAAAGAAAGGTTTTAGTTGCATTTGTTTATAAAATTAAATTTTATTGCATTTCTAAAAAGAAAGAAAAAAGAATTTATCCTAAAATTAGGATTTAATTTTCATGTTTAATTTAGGTTAATTTTATTTGTTCTTGTCTTCATTGAAATAAATAAAAAAAATCTTTTGGTTAATATTGAGTGCATCCATTGACTTCTTGTTTGAAATTAGCTCACCTAGTTTAATTAAAAGCATTATGAATTAATCATAGTTCAAAAATGTTACACAAACCAAACCACTTTCAAAAAAAAAACATTAAAACACACTTGAAGCAAGGCATGATTAGGATTTCATCACCTAGTAGATCACCTTACCCTTTATTGGTTATCTTACTTCAATTTTATCAGTAAGGTGATAACAAACTTAGTTCTCTAGCTGAGTATAAACTCTAGAAATTAGTACATATTGGCTAAGCACCCACACTGGCTATGGGATTGTGATGTGAGGTGATAAATACACAATTACCAAGCCATGTACTTGAACCACTATAGATGTCTATTGAGTGCCTAACCATAACTAAAATCTAAACATAAACTACCTTATTTAGGACCTATTCTACCAACTAGATTTATTCTTCACACTTTCTAAGGCATAATCCTAAAGAGAGATAATTAAAAACCAAGGACTTAAGTATCTTATTGTATGGATTTGATATATTTTAATCTTTTATTTTGTTTACTTCTTACTTGAGATGTGAGATTAGTTTCTCTCCATTCTTCACATAGTCTTCAATAGACTACAAATTGAAGAATCAAACCAACTAAGAACCTATTTACTAATACCTCATCTCCATTTCCTTTTTTAATTGAGAAATTTCCTATTTTCTCTCCTAGAGATCCTAAATTTTCTAAGATCTTGGAGAATTATCCTTTTTTCTTAAAGAGGTACCTTGCATTCTAAGACACTTATGCTCCCTTCCCTACCAATAACAAACCCAACCTTGTATATAACCAACCCAACCCTGTCTACAATCAACTGAACCTTACCTATAAATCATCAAACTCTAACTTCAACCAGTGCATAAACTATAAACCTCTACCCAAACTACCACCTGAGTTTTTTTTAGTGATAATAGACAAGATAGTTAGATTAGATTCAAAACTTAGGCCATCTATTTCTAGTATCCATGATCAATCAAATCTCAATTAAAACCAACCAACAACCTATAATCAGCCATTTAATTATTATCATGCGTAACCAACAACCTATTAACATCTATCAGCTAAATCACCCAAATCTTGTCAAATCTTAGGCCATTTTCCCCAACCATCATATCAGCCTCAACCCACCTTGCTAACACAATCAATTTTGTCACCCTTCACTGATCAACCAACCTATCAACCCAACCAAATTTTTAACCTATCAAACCAACTAGACATTTCAAGCCAACCAAATAACTTAAAAATAGTTTCATACCCTAATGTGATAATCAAGACATTGGTACACTATCTTATGGACCTTAGTAAACCTAAATTTGAATAAACTATAATAACACCAACCTTAACCAATCCACTTGTTGACCAAGTAGAACCTTTAAAATTTTCCTTACAAACCACAATTAAATAAACCAGACAATCTTTTCCACTTCCCATTTTAGATAATTAACGCCAACCAAAATCATCTACACTTATAAGGTACACATGATCGATGTTGTTATTGATAAACCTATTACTACTACTTCTTCCACCCAACTCACTAAAGTGGGGGAATCACTTCCCATTCCTTTAGATAACCCAAAAAAAGGAAGAAATCACTTCCTTCATTTCACTTGACACCATTACACCTTCCTCTACCACCACAGACTCACTTACTCTTCCCTTGGAAATCATTCCTTTAGAAGAAGTCACCTTATCCAATCCATCCATGAAAGAAACATATTTTTTAAATTTTTAACCTTCCACCAAAAACATAGATGGGGAAACCATTCCCTCTTCTCAACCCAAGGTTTTAAGCTTTCAAATCAATGATGAAGGAACCAAGCCTATCTACAAGACATTTTCTAGGCTAGTACAAAGCCTATACTTCATTTCTCAACCCAATATCAATAGAGTCACTTTCTATCATCATCTTGGCATCCCCTATAAAAAAATAACCCTTAGATTCAATTTAATCCACCCTCATACCTATCACTACCTCAACCCCATCCTCAGACACTCCATCCTCCAAAACTATAGGCAAACCATCCAACCCACTTCCCTCTAAAATTGTTAATTATCCTTAGACATCTTTGACCAAAACCATCAAAAATCTAGGAATACTTCCTATTCTTGGCATAACTCACCAATATTTGAAATTGGACCTAACTCCATCAAGTCCATCAAAGAAAACTTTGACTAAACCTATTAAAAGGGTGGAATCTCTTAAATCATCTCAAAATAGACCCATGCCCCTCCCCCACTTTTATTAAATCTTCTACTTCCAAACCAACCAAGCAACCCCAACCTAACCAATATACTAAAACCATTCCAAAACCAATAACTTCTAGGGTGAATCCTACTCTTAAGAAGGCTCCCACTCCAAAGCCCAAAATCTATCACCCCCTACACCTTTACTTGAATCCTATCCTACCATTTTATAATGGTTTTTGAAAACCTCCTCATTAACCTAACCACCTCTCAAACATTTCCAACCTGTCAAAACTTTTGATTCTTCACATCCTCAACCAAAATGGTTTAATGTTATCTTAGTATGTACATACCATAAGACAGCTGGACATAAATAATTACAAATATCTCCAAGCACTTATCCACAACTTATATCAAGATAGTCTTTTATCAAATGAACCTCCCTTAACCAAACCATACCAACCTAATCGACAAACCAAAACTAACCCACCACCCAAAAAATTTATAGTAAAAACTAATTTTAGGGAGGCTCCAAAAACTAAAAACCTATCACCTCCAACACCTTTGCATGCATCGTATTCAAAATTTTTATAAAGGTTATTAAAAACCTATTCCTTGACCTTACCACCTACTAAACCTTTTGACCCTATAAAAAATTTCAACTCTTTATGCCCAAAATCGTCATGGTATAATGACCAACACGTGTGCTCTTACCATAGGATACTTGGACATGATACAAAGCATTGAAAGGCTCTTAAAATCATTATCCATAAACCTGATGACAAGGATAATATTTTATCAAATGAACCTTTTTTGAGCCCATTACCAACCTAACCATTAACCAAACCTATCCAATACTTTCTTATTCCCCCATTCTCACTTAAGAGTGTGGAGGAACCAAAGCAACAAGCTAAACCAACACTTCCTTTTATCCACACCATCCATAAGGTTACCCACTTTTAGGTCCAACAAAAGGATAAGGGAAAGGCTAAAGTGTCTATTCCATAGACCAACATTCTAAATGAACCCAACCATAAATAGCTTCACTTTGTGATCTTTTTCTCACTCATACAAAGAGTAAACTAGGGAAACTTTCCTTCCATAAGGCTTTAACCATTTATTAAATTCAACCATAACTTAACCATTAACTAAACTAACCATTAGCTTTTTTGCCTCAACCTATCAACCAAACGTATCCATCAACCCAACTTGAAGCAAGTGGTATATCAAATTGGGGGAACCCATTTGGACACCACTTGACTTATCGGGATTCAAATTCTCCCATCAAATCATTGGATATTACCCTTTTCCATCAAACCTAACCAACCTTACCTTAAACCTCAAGACCAACATGTGACCAACATGGAGAAAAGTAAACAAGGAAAGTTTGATTTCCATTGGCTTTGACCCTATATAATTACCCATAAGTGTGGATCAGGTTCTTATCATTTATCCTCTCTCAAAGGAAAACTAGATTTAGAACCTCTCAATGATTTGCATCTGCATCCATTCTTATGTTAAATAAGGATCAGGCTCACCTATTTGTCTAACATAAGCTCATCCCTTTACTATGAGATTTTAGCCTTTTCCAATCTCTCTCCTCTCCTTTTAAAGATAATTGATTATAATATAGAAACATGTTATTAACTTTCATAGTCATATCGTAATCCTAAATGTGGGTACCATAGATCTACCCATATCATTATTGTCATGGATACTTTTTGTCTTTAACAAGATGGAATCCCATGGTCATTATCTCTCAAACCACACCCTTTCACATATCATTGACCTTCTTTTGTTAATTTTTTCCTTCATAAAGATAAACCTCTAAACTTAATTACACTTGTCTATGCCTAAACACATTGCATACTAAAATAATTTAGATACCAAAACATTATTTGGGTCAATATCTTAAGCATTACAAACTGCTCCCACAAAGTATAACTACCCAAAAATAAAAATAAAATACAAAATATAAGGTAGACTGCTCCCTTGAAGGACAACTATTAAGAACATTAAATAAATCCAATAGGCTTAGACCACTCCCTTCACTGATGGAAAAGTTAACTTTGTCAAAAGTAGAGTAATTTCTTGGAAGCTTCCCACATCTATTAGCTTCCTATATACAACAACAAATCAAAAGACCCACTATCACAATCAAAGCATATTCTAAATAATCTTAAAAACCACAATCGAGTCTCAAAAACATACTAAGTTAGAAGCCACAATCGGATATCAAATGTAGATTTCTTTCATTGATTAGTCTACATCTAACATACAATATGGACTTGTCTAATACCATTTTTAGGTCACCTATAGAAGGGGCGAACTAATTCACATGAGGTTCTCATACATATCACCTATTACTCTTCACACCACCTATCACCCATCTACCCTTTAGACTCTCCGTAAATCAAGGGATTTAGAGCTTACTTAACACCCTATAATCAAGAAACCTTTTATATTGAATAACAACTACTCTTTCATGATGTTTTAAGGGCTTATAGTCATTAAACCAATACCACTTTGGGTTTGTTTTTATTCCTTGTCAAAAACAAAGCATTGTGCCCTATTCTTATCTTAATGTGCTTGGCTGATTTTTCATCATGACTTTTACCATCCATTGTTACAACAACAATAATCATTAATTTTTCATTAAGAAAGATTACAACAACCACAAACATACCAATCATAACCATAACCATAAAATTCATAAGTATCCACACAAACTTAATCATGATATCATTCTACCAATGATATCTAACACATTTTATACATGTTTACAATTCATTGTGAAATATTTTATTTACGGTGTGAGGAATCGTCTAACACATACAAAGTTATTAGACCATCCACACTAGCCCTACATAGATTATTTTCATACCTAAGCACTAGATTCATTGTATGGTGACTTTGGATTTGTGTTTAGCCATCCTTGTACTTAATTTCTCCCTAGACTAACATCCATAATATTCCATACCTCAATAATTTCTATAGGGTATACTCTATTCTCCTCTTTTGAATTCATCCCTATAGGATAATAATCATATTTTGCTCTAGGTATTTGACCTTTATCGCTTGTCATAGCCATTGTATCCCTCTATTCTAGTTATTTTTCTCACATAAGTACTACTAGTTGTTACCTCAGTGTAATCCCCTTGAAAAGTGAGGGTTCCCTCCTTAGATAGGCCAATAGTCATATACTCTATCCTTACATCTTGAAAAATGAAATTATCACCTTCTTTACTACTATACAAGAAAGACTTTAAGCTCAAGCTTAGGTTATGGCTACCTTTCCTCTTGTTGTTTACCTGACAATACTTCCATTATCACCATTACATGTTATAGTATTCGATCGATCCACACATTCACCATATTGATTATTTTGGGTCATGGGGGTTGTTAATTATCTCCACCATTGTTCCCATTGTTCACCATCTTCAAATTTATGTAGTTATCTACACTCTCTCTATTGTACAAAACCAAATATCTCAATGATAAACATTCATCTTTATCATGATTCTTAAAATACAATACCTGACATTTCTTCTTTATCGACATGATTTTTCATTCCACTAATGGGGAAAGTCATATGATGTCATTGATTCCCTTAAACAATTTTACCATTTGAAATGGTCATGTATACTTACCTTTTTGTGTAGACATGTACCCCTCAATCCATCTAGCCATTTTGATAAAGTTATAATGCACCATCATGATTTCCTATTGTCACCCTTGTTATCTAATCCATATCTAATGTCTTTGATTATTTTACATCTTGTGATCCTTTTGGGCTTGATCATTGTCACCTTTACCCTAGTTGAGATACATTGGCTTATATTCATATGCCACTACAATGGTCATGCCTCTAAAACTACCGTTATTGTTAGTAATGGTAGCTTTTAAATGCTTACCACTATAGAAACTCTTCCATCAGAGGTAGGCCACCATGAATTTGCAATAATACATTCACCTTCCTATCCCCTCTACCCTCCTATTACTACCAACCCATTACCATGTGATCTAAACAACAATCCCCAACCATTGGTAGTACCTACTCAAACATGGTAGTTTTTTCTTTTATGCTACCTAAACATTCATCCATAACATGGTAACGATCACCTTCTCTAATTATATAAACAATCCGCTAGGCCATGTAGCTTCTTGCTGGTTAATCCCAACCTAGTTGAATTGATAAGTCATTAGTTCAAAGGTACTAGGATAGAGGATGCAAACATCGATACCTTTTATCCATCTTACCCATGTAGCTCTTGGGTCATGCACGGTCTATCCTCTATCACTCACCACACTACAAATTTTCTACCTTGTCGAATCTACTTAGACATCAAATAAATTCTTTGCAGGTAGTCACTTCTCTACTACCCTTAAAATTTATCTCTTAGTAGTGATGAACCCTGGCCAAAGTGACTATGCAGATCTTGATAGAAGCCCATTTATTAAAAATTAGTTGGTAACGGTAGATGTTATCTCTAGGCTTCTACCCTCACATAGTTTTAGAAGGTTCAACCTCTTCATAAAGTCACCTCTTCTTTGGATTACCTCCATTAAAGTTTATTTATAGTGTTTATCATTATGTTCCCTTCTTATTTATCCTACCTTACCTATATGTGTCTTTAATCATACTATGTGTTGGACCATTATGGTAACTATCTACCAATCTACACCATGTACTTTTACCATCACCTTCACCAAAACCCAAAACTTTTATTTTACAAAACCTTCTCCATCAACCCAAACCAACCCATGTGGTCCATCAAATTAGGGGAGCCAATTTAGACACCACTCACCCAACCCTTGTTGAACTACATTGGCTTGATGTCCATGGACTATGTAGGCACTGCTTGACTTCTAAAGATAGTTCAGCCACTAACAACTAATTACCCTCCCCTTTTTATTATCATTAATTTCCATTCCTAATAAAACCCTTATTCTTAGGACATCCTATATTAAGAAAGCTTTGGATTTTTCCTAGCATCCTTGTACATTAACATCACCTAATACTTCCTCTTTATTTTTACCCAATTGCTGGGAGAAGTACATTAGCTTGAGGTCTTTTTAGACTATGTAGGTAGTGCTCATTTACTAAGGTCAGCTCAGCCACATCCCTTACTTAATTTTACATTCTCACCTAATATATTTTCCTATAACCCTCCACCTATCTCCTCACCACCTCCCTCCCTTTATCTTGTCAATCTCTTTTAACCACTTTTCTAACTTGTCAATCTCTTTTAACACAAGGATTGATAGATTTCCTCATTAGCCCCTCTTATCTCCCATAAAACCACTATATACACTACTTTATTTACCCCCTGACACCTTTCATTGTGCATTTTCATGGCTCACTTCCCCACCCACATTTTTCATTTTTTGCCTCTCTCTCCACTCTTTACCAACCTTGCCCCTATCTCCTTTGTCTTCTTTTTCCATCTTCATCATTTCCCCTTGTCTTTGCTAATTTTTCACACCCTCTTCATCACTCTCATTTCCTCACCATTGACACATCATATTATACATCTTAAAAGCTTTTTGTTTCTGATATTGATATATTTTTTCTTTATGTGTACTACCATTCTTTATCATTTTACCACTCTTCCCACCGTACCAATTTTCCATTCTTCTTATTTGTTTTTTTTCTATACTTTCATCCTTTTTGTCTTCCTTTTTAACTCCATAATGATTTTCTACCTAAGTATTTATCCTTTGATAAGTCTTCCATAATTTTCTCTTTTCTTCTCTTTAGTTCTTGCCTTTTGCCTTTTGCATTCCCCTTTTCCTTTTTCCATCTTGGTATTCACTTGTCTTTTGCATCTGTGTGAGTATCTATTCTTTGTATCTCTGCTTCAATTCTTGATTTTTTTTATCATCCATGATATTCATCCCTTATTTTCATATCATTCCCTTTCATTATGTTCCCCTATTTATTCACCACCTCATCACCTCTTCATCTTGTCAATCTCTTCTAATCACCCATTTAGCTTATCAATCTCTTCTAAAAAGTTAATTGACACTTTATCTCTTAACCTTCTTGTCCACCCATCCTTGGATTCTCTTCATTATTATTCACCCCTTTCCAATTTTCCATCTCATTCTCCTCTCCAAAACCACCATCTACTTTGATTCGTTATTCCTTTCCTTCCCTATCATCATCCATGCTTACTTCATAAAGATACTACCTACTTCTTCACTTTCATGTCATCCGTTTTATGTTCTCATTTCACTCTTTTTTCCTCCTCTTTCTTTTTTTTCCATTTAATTCATTCTTTTTCAGTTTCATCACCAAACTATTTTCTCCTTGATCTTTTTTTTAGACTTATTTTTAGACCTTTCATGGCCACCCATATTTATCATGCTCCCCTTACCCTTCACGATTGTTACACTTATCTCCCCATCCTTTTCAATTCTCCAATCTGTCATTCTTTAGTGTATCCCTCATCCCTCATCTTCTACCTTTTAATTTTCTTCTCTTTTCTCCATTTCATTTCATTTTTTTCATCTCCCTTGATGACATTCCTTGTTATTCTTGACCTTTTTTTGTTCCTCCTATATGTTCATGCTTGGCTCCTTCCATCCTTCTCCACCTTCATCTTTATCTATAACCTTGTTGTTTTCTATATGTATTCATCCATCTCCCATTCTACCTTCTCCTCATCCCTTATTGGATCTCCCTTATTTTATCCCATTCAACCTCCAACTCCTTAGAGTGTGGTCACTAGCTATACCACTTTTACATGCATCTCCCTATTTTCTTCCTCATGTCTTCCACACCCTTGCTTATACATACATTACTCTTGTATTTATCTTTTTAGTTTTCCATTTCAACCATTATTTTACTTCCTATTTCAACTTTATCCCTCATTTAATTAATATTATTATTATTCACCTTGCTTAATATTCCAAAAATACTTAGAGTCTTTGTTTGAATTCCCTCAAAAATCAATTCTTACTTATTTTAGGGTCCCACTAGCTGTAGGGTCAAGGGTTCAAATCTTCACCACTTCTCATTTACCCACTCTACTACTTTGCTTCCTCAAATCATTAAATAATACCCTTCCATATCCTGTTAATGACATTGTTGTGGAGTGTACACAATGTTGGCTTATTTGGATGGTGATGAAAGAACCTGTTAGGTCACCATGGTAATTCAAGTAGTTATAGATTCTCTAGAGCCTAGTAAAGCATATTTATCTCTTTATTCTTTAAATTAGTAGTAAAATTTTCATGATTTAACCTACTTATCCATGGATATAGATTATTTTTTCATGGTTAAAGCAATCATCTACTTATAACCTAGGTGATCTCATCAACCATTTCTACCAAACCAATCAAAAACCTATATAATAACCATATTTTCCACCCTTTGACACTTCCCTTTTTGTAATGTCCTTCAACTAAACCTAACTACATAATAAATCATGTTGGGGAAACCAAGTTAACCCACACTCCCCACTTCAAAAGAACTACATTTATCTTGATGTTATTTTTAGATTCCTATATATAGAATTATGTAAGTAGCATCCACTTGCTAAGTGCATCTAGAGTTAGCTCAGCCATCCCCTTCTAACCCATACCCAATCCACCCATGCTTTCACTATGCCCACCTTGATGTTTTTTGGTTTTGAACTAGACCATTAGCATGTTTTGTGATGACTTTTGATAGCACCAACCAACATTACCATGCTTAACTTTTGAAATTTTACACCACCTCATGCACAACCTAACCAATTGTGTTGTTTTGTAGGATCACTTCCTACCCTAGATAATTATCACCAATATTGACCCTACCTAGCTAGCTTCATAGGACTAACCCAATAAACTATGACTAATGCTATGGATTAGTTATCCCTATCACATGTGATTCTAAGATTGACCTTATTTTTACCAACATTGATAGATTTAGTCTTTGCATAATCCTGACTATCATGCTTATTCATCTTTCACCCATTGGTATTTCACATTCCTAGCTACCTTATGGCACCACCTAGTGCCTCCCCATGAACTAATTATCAAACATGCACCTAATTCAGCCTTTCCTCATCAACTCTTAGTTTGAGGGGGAACACCTCCTCCCATACTCAAGGGATCCTTACCTTCAATCAAGTGATTCATTATTGTTTTGTATCGTGTTACTTTAAAGTTGCATAATAAAAAGGGGTAAAATATAAACACTAAAAAACTACACACTTATAGTTTTTAATGATTAAATGCCTGAGGATCCCCTAAATATCCCCTAAACATTCTTAATACTTAACCAACCCCCATTAACCTAACCAAATAACTATTCTCCTATCCACATAGTACTATCCAAAAATACTATTTGAAAGTACTATTCACTATGGGACTCACTATCACTATTCATGATGACATAACATGTGACATGATAAGTGACATGGTATGTGACATGGAAAATGACATGGAAAGTGACATGGAATGTGACATGGAAAGTGACATAGAAGGTAATATGGTAAGTGACATGGCTTAAAAGTGAGATGGCTTGATGTGGGACATCATACTCCACCTGAGACACTTTCTAAAGGTGCTTAATGACCTTATTTAAGAATCATAAGCCCCCCCCTTGAAATATGGTGAATTTCCCCTAAGGGGCCATCATTAAAATTTTATTTTTCCTTCACACATGAAAGTGGCCTTCAAAATGTGATACCTACCTCTTTAGTGCTTTTGGAAAGACAAAGGATACCCTTTTTTAACTTTTTAACCCAAATGGGAGAATCACCAACCCAAATGGGAATCCCCACCAACCTCATCTTTGACTCATTCATGCACCACATGGAAAATGGTGCCACATTTTGTGTGCCATATATCTAAGTTCTTGGATGAAGATAAGAAAGGGTGGTGAAAAGTCTTTAGCCTCATTTAGACCCATGTTCATGATTCCCATTCAAAATTGGACTCATGTGCAAGGTGGGAGACTAACCAACCAAAATGGGAATCCCCACCAACCTAATATTTTAATCATTCATGCACCACATGGGAAATGGATCCATGCTTATACTATTCCCTCTTTTGGCATGGTTCTTGATAGTAAATGCTATAAATACTTACCCTCTCATTCACCCAAGGTTAATTTCAAACTTAGTCTTTGGTTACTAACATCTTGTTGTAGGTATTTGAAGGAGGTCATCATTTTTCAAGTCATCCACATCTTAAAGGAAAAGAATTAAAATCAATGAAGCTCTACTTAAATTTCCTCAAGACATATTTAGTAACATCATCAATAAAAAAAACATTATTCTTGAATCTTGGAAGGTAACATTTTATTTTGTTTCTTCAATTTCATTTTATTATACCTTTGTATTTTTAATAGCTTCATCTCCACTTATCCATTTCTCCCTTTGTCATTTCATTATCTAAATCCATTTGTTCCATTGCCATCTTTTATCCAATTACACCTTTGCCACTTTTACCCTCCTTATCCTCTTCCCCCTTTGCCATCTTAACTACTTACCTTCTTACCTCATCAACCATTCACCCATTTGTCCAATTTGAAAATTTACCTTTTTATTACCTTAACCATTAATCAACCAACCAAACCACCTTTCTTTAATCCACCAAACCAAAACCATAGCCTTGTCTTTACTGATTTTTAGCATTAGTTGCTCTATTTAGTCATTGTTTTAAGAGAAATTAAATTTCTTGTCTTAAATTAGTTATTTGTTGTTATTTGATTATATTAAATTTCAGTTGTTTATTGTTTTAAATGCAAATTTTTATTCACAAACTTATGTTTTAAAAGTAGGTGGATTAATAGCCTCCTAGAAAGATTTCACTTCTAAGATCTAGCTCATGTTAGGCAATCAACCCAAGTACTTGTCTAACCAGTAAGTTTTATGGTATTGTTTTCTTATTACAGGTGATTATTCCCTAGCCAAAGAGGATTTCTCATAAAGTATATATTCAACATGCATGTATTTAATAGGTATTATTCTACACACCCTTCTTAACTAGTTTCTTCTTTTCACACTTAAGAAAAAACAAAAATTAAATGGAAACACTTTCATCTTCTAGTTAGGTTATTTCCAATAATTTAGACTAAACAATTGGATCCTATTACATATACCCATGAATAAACTGATAAGTCAATATCTTGAGATAGATGGGGAAGAAATGTTATCACCCATATACTAACAAGAAGGGTGAGGTATTAAGGTCCTGCTTCTATCTTATCCTATCTACCAATAATGCATACTTTAATAATAGGTGCCATTCTCTTAGTTTGTCCTAGGTAGACTTATTTATGGAATCTATCAAGTTATTTTTTATATATTTAGCCACTCTATTCCCTTTGGGGTAATATTTGAGGACTTGATTATAATTTCTTTATTGAAATCCCACTAAGTGAATTGAGTTGATTGGAAAACTATTCCATTATCACTAACCAAGTATATAAGGATTCCAGATCTAGTTAGTATATTATTTTCAAGTAATTTGATGATATCCTAAGCTTTATAATTCTTGGTGTTTATAGCTTCAATCCACCTAATGTAATAGTCTATGTCAATGAAGATTAATTTGTGCTCCAATGTCAAATGAGGTTGATTACCCCATTAAAATTAAGGCCACATTGTGAAAAAGGCTGACCTTCAATGATTGAGTGTGGGTTCATGACAACATTTACCTCCTTTTTATAGAATACTTGGCACTCATGGCACGTCCTAACATGGATTTGGGAATCTTTAAAAATTATGGGCTAGTAGTACCCCATTCTTAATATTTTATGGATTGTGATTGTTCCAAAAGGGTGTCCATTGGCCAAATTTTGGTGTAAGTTATCCAATATATCCACAACTTATTCTCTTGATACATATCTTAGGTAAATGCCCTTATATTTATTTAGTAAAGGAATCCACATTTTATCATGTAGTAGATGAATTTGAGCCTTAAATATCTCTTTTATCTCTATTTTAACTCAAAGGGGCATTATCCTATGAGAAAATAGTGAATTATTTGATCATAACACTCTATTATATCCATTTGGACCTCATTTTCTTGCTCAAATTGAATGCATGGGTATGCCTTAGTCATTATTTAGATTATCCCTTAGTCTTTTACTATTTTGGCTAGTCTAATTTCTAGGTTAAATTCTTAAAACTTGGCCATCTATTTACCTCTTCTTTCACCCATCTCATTTTGGTTGAGATTGAGCTTGACTATAGGGTCTAGGACCACAACATAAGTCTTATTTCAAATGATATAATTCTTGAAATTCTTTATAGATTTGATTAATGCGTAGATCTACTTATCTATTATAAAATATTTCAGCTCTACCTCTTTTACATTAGTACTTATCAAAGTGATTGGGTATTTGTTATCATATAATTTTTGAGTGAATACTATAGTTATGGTGTGTTTTTTACTTGAAAGAGTACCATCCTCCACAAGGTCCTCAAAACATACCTTAGGGATACCATACCATCGCCATAGTATTGATGTAAAAGTATAATCACTACAATACTAATGTAAGAGTACCACCACTATAGTATTAATGTAGAACTACCATAACTATAGTACTAATGTAAAATTAGAATAATATAACTTAGGGATACCATCCTCCCTAAGGTCCTATAATACCAAACATTCAAAGTAATTTTCATATAAAATTTGGTTTTTAATTGATCCAAAATTATTTATGAATTGGATGATCTATTAATCATCCTCAAAGATGTGTAAGTTTTCTATGTTATTGGGGATCGAAGGACAAGGTACCAACACCATAGAAAATTTATACATCCTAGACTTTGATATTGGCACTAATTTGGTAGTTGAGGATGCTAATGATTCTGCTATCTAGTTTTCTTCCCTTAGAATAACTTGAATGTTTGAAGCCTCAAAGGGTTCAATAAAGTCCTAAGCTCTAGGTTTTTACATATTCAAGTATGATAGATTTAATTTAAGATTCTATATACCTATTTGACCACAAAATATAAATTTAAAAATACTTCTAGCTATTTGACTCATGTCTTAAGGCAAACTATAGGATTAAGTTCAAGGCTCCATACTCAACCTAGTTATTAATGTAAGGTGACTACAATTTTAAATCTTCAAAGTATTTATTTCCATCAGGGTTAGTCAAGGCTATCCTAACACTTTATCATTGTTTTGATAAGTCACCATCAAATAAAAGGGGCCATAGTTGTGAAGGTCCTTTAAAATTGTGGTTTTGAGGACACTATTTGTTAATGAAGGTGTAAATATCAAAATGTGAGGATACAAAATTGATCTTATCATTATAGAATTATATTCCACGATCAAGTAATTCATCTTCAATTCCTATTAAATATTGATATTATTGGCCACACCCTTCCAAGGTAGCCACATATGTGACAAATTAGTGGCTACATCTCCATTCAATATTTTTGACTAGACTTAGTTGAGCATTAGACTATAGGCCTCTGAGATGTTGACCACTAGTGTTTCAATAACTTGTTATACATGAGGATAAGAGGTCAACTATACTTGTACATTCAATAATTCCCTTACACAAGGTAATATATATTTGTCTAATTATAAGACTACCCTTTTTGACTTATCTAGGTTTAGCCCTAAATTTTTGCATATATCTATAGGCATCACATTGGCTAAAGATATTAACATAACCAGATAATTATGAGACTTCTTAACAAATATATTAACTATCAGTAGAAAGGGTGGAACCTCAAGTTTATCCTTATAGATCATTACATTTACTTGGGCCATCTTAGACTTATCTACAATATATCTTCTAGTCAAGGATTTTAGAAATAACTCCCTTTTCTCACTCATCTGAACATATTAATGTAGGGTGATATTATCTTTTATCTTCTTCATATCCTTTGTGATATTTTAGACTCATTTATTTGTATATTCCATGTCTTGTATTTGAACCTTATCCTTTAGGGGAGGTAGATTATTGTTTCTACTTGTATTTAGAGGAGTGATAACATTGTTATTTAAAGATGTAGAGGTATTGAAAGGATACTTGTTCCTTATATTATAATTATTTATTTGGAACTACTAAAAATCATGGACTTTATTTATGGTGTCATTTGGTTTATTATCTCCATCTACTGGAAATGGAAAATCATATTTATTAAATACCATACAAATGTTGGAGTGTCTTGAAGCTTCCAAAGGAGATTTCTTAGGTAGATTTTATAGTATTTCTTATCTATCCATTTTACTTTTTAAGATATCAAAGTATACATAGGAATATTCATAATCTAGTTCTTTATTCTTGGTTGTGTTTTGAATCTTACACCACTTAGGTAACACATCTTCCTTGATGTTCATCTCTTGCATCTTGTTGGGAATCTATTCAACATTATTCTTGGGCTTGTTAGAAGGTCAGTTGTATCTATATTATCCAAAGATCTAGTTGGATTTATGTATGCAAAACATTCCCCATACATTTATACATAGTTAATAACTCATTACTTAACTTTTGTACCATTATTGAGATGGAATCTATCTCAGCTTTGTTAGGATCAATAATAGTACCTTCAGTAGTGGATGCATTGATTGGGACTAGGGCTTGGATTCTATGATTATCAAATACTTAGACATTATTATTCAAGAAACCTAGGCTCTTATTAGGTGTAGTGTTAGATAAAGGAAATTGCATATGGTTTAGAGCTTGATTATGAGCCACATAAATTTGATTATCACTTGGTATTAGGTTTTACATCAAGTAGGCCTAATAAACATTTGGTCTTACCAATCCTTAAAATAAAGGGTTAATCTATTTTTAAAGCTATATAGCTCTTTCATATTCCTAAGTCATGTCTAAGACATCAAATTCCTTATACATAAACACTACAACCATGGGATATAAGGCATTTTTTTACATCTCTAGAGCTAATACAACATTTGGCTTATATGAAATATTTATCTAGTTATATATTTTATACAATAATGTATTAAATACTTTAATGAGTTTATTATTTTCACTTTTAATGATATCAAAGAGTTGGTAGACAATACTAGGTCTAGTAACTTGGCTAAATTATCCTTAAAAGGTGATCTAACAATCAGTTTAGGACATGATGAAACCTTTAGCAATACTAAGGTTCCATTAACTTGTGGCATATTAGAGATTAAATGACAATATCTTGTAGGATACATCCACATGGACTACATTTAGCATCTCCAAAATAGTTTTATAGGCTTTCACATATTCTTTGGTAGTTTTACCCCCTAAAGGAGAAAAAGTGGGAAGGTTTTTCTTAGGAATTTTGGGTAGGTCATGGATACCACTTAGGATATTACACTAAAAACCCATCAATGAAGGTTGGGACATTAAACATAGGAGTGGTCATCTATTTGGCTAATATGATTAAGCTTAGGAGGTCTTCAGAACACTTTTATCTGACCTAACTTTTATATGGATATGCAGTGGTATATGCAATAGGTTATTACCATAGGTATATCTAGTTAGTCATTAGGATATATCCAATATAGTTTAAGATATATTCAATTATAAATGATGAAATATCCCTCCTTCTAGTGTCATATTTTTTTATTGTTCTAAGTTTTACACACATCAAAAAACATATACGAGATAGCCTCTATAATTTTTGGATCTTTATAAAGGTTAAATTCAAATTGTTGGATGAGTTATAGGTATTGGGTATTGCAATGATGAGTGGTGAAATAGTAGTTATAATTGTAACTACTAACCCAATCAGTTTAGATATGGATGTGGATCCTAGCTCTACTCGAATGGAATCAAGTAATGATGGATTTACTCTAAAGTGGATAAGACTCAAATAAACTAAAAAATAGAGGGTAGGGTAAGGTATTAAAGGGTATATTCAAACATATAACATGAATTCTTCCTAACAAGGTTTAGGACAAGGATAAATGCCAAAGAACTAATGCTTATAAACTACTACTTTAACACATAATAATAACAAACCTAGTGAGAAGGTTTGAGGGATACAATGCAAGTAGATCTAGGATATTTACTAAAGTCTAATTATTATCAAAACTATTTTAACATATATTAACTTAAATATTATAATTAATACCAAAGAGCACCTTCAACTAGATGTGGCTAAGTCTAGGAAGTTACACCAAATGGCGTCCCTACATAAATTGTGAAGAGTAACTTAGTTACATTATTATTAGAAAATAAGATATATCAACCTAAATTTCTTATGCACACTCTAATTGATAAAAATTCATTAATTTATTATAAATCACTTGAAACTGATATTAAATATATCAAGAAAGACAAAGCTACTAGTTAGATCAAAATCATAAATACTATAACACAAACATGAAAGAGAAAATGAATTATGAAAAAAAGAGTTATAGAACAACTTGAAGGATTTATTATCTATATTGATATGTAAAAAAATTTCCTCCATTTAAAATGTATGAGATACATGTATATAGGCTTGTGATGGGGATGCCTCATCACTAAAGCCATTCTTGAAGTTTGCATCTATTTCATAAAAATGTATCCTTAAGGAATACATAAAGGACACCTAGAAAAAGATGTTAACATCAGAAAAACTTCTTACAACCAAATTTTGATACCTATAAATAACATCATTCATCCTATTATATAGTTGTATTAATAGACACATGTACTCTAGAAACTATGATTATCGATGTTTTTGTAACAATGGTCTTGATTATTAAAGATGATGGTGTAGTTGACGCAGTTGGTGGAAGTGACACGGACTAAGAATCCTACTTGCTTAAATTTTTGAGTATAGATCATGACCCACCTGAAAATCATTCTCTATCATCCTAAATTCTAATAGGGGTCTCTTGAAGAGCTAGGGGATCTTGCCCATGATTATTTTTTATGCCTTCAGTGCAGTCTCGATCTATACGTAAAGAGTCTTTATACGAAGGACCCTTCTTATATCAAAATTTATCAATTATTTTAGGTCATAATGGGTCTTATATATTGTTCCTTTGAATTTTTCTCTATAAGTATTTCCAACCATCTAAAGGATGTTCTCAAAGATGATATTAAAGATCAATTATCCACTTTGGTTAATCACACTATTGACTCTCATTTCCCTCATAATGGTGATGGATTTACCCTTATATATATTGAGTTATCACACTAAATTTTACATCTACTTATGCCACTCAATCAATATATCCATCTTAGCAACCACATAGTTTTGGACCCATGCAACTTCTAGGGTAATTATCAAATTTAGGTTACTATAAGCCTTATCCCTAGTTACATGGCCCAAAAACTAAATCTTAGCCTCCATTTTTTTCATTTCTTATGCAATGGAGAACACATACCACAATCTGGTTGAGATTCCTTCTTTTCATCTTGTACGGCATCATATAGATTTTAGGCTACTCCTTGCACACTGCCAATGATATCCCTTGGAGGTTGAATGGTGCTCCTTTCCTACAAGGCCTCCATGGATTGATCATATGCATAAAATATATATATTAGTACTCATCTTATTGATTGAAAAGAATCACAGGGTTCATCCTTATGTCAACCCAAGTTAGAGGGGAGAGTTCTTATTTTTTAATCAATTGAAACACATCTCTTTATTCTAACTTCACCTGTTATCTTTTAGCCATTATAACTTTTGTATTCAACTTTATCATAATATAAATTTCCTTTTCCAAGTGAAACTTGACTATTTTTTTTACACATAACCAAGTCCGGCTTGCTTTCCTCCACTTGTTGCATCTTTTGGATCTACTCAAAAATATTTAAGAAAATTGGTTGTTATGAAGGTTCTTCCTAGATTATGGAAGTGGAAGAGGGAGAATTCCTAGGGGAAGAATGGGATTAATATATTATGTTATTAGTTAATGGAAAGGAGGAATGTACCTTATCCATCTAGTGACATTCTTGGGAGCCACTATATCAACTATTATTTGTCACCTCTCTAACCCCTTTATTAATGTAATACATGTAGACTCTACTTGGGTTGCCTAGACAATTAAAAGGTCAAAATGGGTGGAGTGTTGGGAAGGAGTTACTAGGTAAGTAAATATGGTGGAGGAGGATATATTATCAAATTTTTATTATATTTTAAGTCTAAAAGACTGATGGCTAGAGGAAAAAAATATCTAATAGGAAGGAGGGGAAATAAACAAGTTTTGAAAATAATTAGTTATGGATGTATGGGCAATCCCAATAGGTCCTTTTTGAAGTCTGGATAAGGGTGACATAGCCTAAATTATGGGCATTCAGGTTATTATTTTCAAAACTAACCTTTTAGTTACCTAAGCCTTAATCATTTGGGATAGATAATCTAAAACATGAGGAATAGTTTTAATAGGACTAACTAGGATAGAAGTAGTTACTACAATGGATGGGGAATGAGAATCTTGTGTCCTCACCTTTTATGTAGCAACAATATGGGAGGTTTTTTATATAAACACCAATATTTTGAAATTAGTGACTGAGGTTAGAGATATATTCACTTACTACCCTTGTGTTGAAGTTAAAGGTTCTGACTCTGCTTCATCTCCATTATTTCCACCTTGATCCTAAAGTAACTTAGTGAAGACTAAATTGGTATTCAAAATCATATTATTCCCATATTTAGCTTCATCTATAAACCATTCATCATTTGGCTCATTTTCTATGGTCTCATTAGTGGTCACTAATGAGGAGGTTTCCATATTGTCTTCTCATTCTTATTCATTATACCACAATCCTTATAAAAACACTTATTTATCATCTTCCCCATTATCAAAGGTCTATAGGGGTTATAGAGAATTTTAATCTATGCTTTTTATCCTCTTGACATCTCCTTTGATGCTCCCTTTATTGTATTTCCCTAAGGAGAAACAAAATATGCCTTCAACTTTCTTTGGTACATAAAATATGGCCTAGTGGGATTGGTAGTTGCTATTAATGGAGGTAGAACTAGGGAAGTAGGCAAGTTAAAAATTAGAGGTATGAAATATGGGAGGATTACTTATTAGGAAACTTTTAGTGGATGGAAATGTAACATATAAAATTTCCCATGGGGATGAGTTATACTTGTATTACATTATGTAGTGGGAGCTTGGTGAGTGGAGGTGGACACTACAATGTTGATTGTAATGATGACCACTAGGATGGAATGCTGAGGAGTCCCTTGAGTGAATATTTGTTCAATACCCATAATATCATACCCTAATCATCCAAATTTATCCTCTCCTTGAATTATATCCTATGAAAGAGGTCTGAGAGGGGGATTTGAATCCTAATTATTTTTCTCAATTATTTGAGCATCCTCCTTGGTGGTGTTTATATTGTAATAAATATGATTGGTCACCAATATAGAAATATTTACCTTTTTAATCCTATATTTAACCTCTAATTCATTCTAGGCATCTAGGAATGCCTCATCATGCGGATATGACACATGGACATAATCAATTTTTACCCTAACTTTGAGTCTATCCAAGTAGTTCTTGAACATTTTTATTGTATCCCATTACCTATAGGGTACCTATTTGAAATAATATTATGTTTTAGTCCAACCCAACAAATGGAAATGTTTCTATTTAGCATACTAAATTTGGCTAATACTGATAGGCATTGGATGTATGCTCCCTATCTAGTACTCCTTAGATTGATGTCTACTAAATTTTCTACTGAGATATAATTTATTATTTAGCCACCTTATCTATTATCAACTAAGGAAGATACATGGGAAGGGCCTTGAGTCCCTCTACTTTGATGATTGTGTAGTTTGGGTAGATCCAATAGCTAGCAATCTTTCCAAGAGTATTGATACAATCAAATAATCTAGGCATATATTTGTCATAAATATCTTGGTACACCATTAGATAGAAGGTCTCTGTTAACCAAGTCATAGTATTCCTAAATATATGGATATGGATGAGAATGAATTCATCATAAATTCTATGCTTGGGATATTCAAGGGAGTGTTATAAGGTTTATTCAAATGTTGAGTGGACTATCCCAGTAATAACATCTAATAGATAAGACATCATATAGAAATTGACATTTGGTTGGTTGTCTATGTGACTATATTGGTGAATTACGTTATCACTGATGATTTACCTAATGTATATTACCTTGGTGGAGGTGAGGATGGTGTCTAATAGGGGAATCCAAACCTCATTTACATAATTTATGTTTTGGAAACCATATATTCTATTTAACATGGTAATGGCAATCATGATTCGTTGCCTAAAGGTAGAAATTGGGATGGAAAAGATGACTTCCTTGACCTTGAATAATGTTGGGTCATGTGCCAATTTATACAACTTGTTGGTAACATTGTTGGCCTACATCCATTGGTCAACTAGGGATTGTTTATAGGTTGTATTTAGGTTAGGATGTTGGTAATAATTCTCAAAATCATACCCATTAACATAGGAAACAAGAGTGTTGTTATGATGGGCATGTAAAATTTTGCCAAAAAGTTATCTTTTTATAAACAAATCATAAACTAGGTATATGTAGGGCATTACCTATGGTTTTTCCACTATGTCATGTAGACCCACTGAATTGAGTGCCACCAAGTCCTGCCTATTTCTCTATGTAAAGGTCAAGAGTTTTTCTTTAGGTCCATAAGGCTCTTTTTCCTCGACTTCCTCCTAGATGGATGAGTAGTGTTTCAATCTATTATTGAGATCCACTTCATCAAGTTTTATATATGTGTATTTCTTAGACCATACAATAAAATACATAGAGGGGGAGGTGGAATCTTTCAATGAATCCATTTGTATACACTTAAGATCTATTTATTCAAAACTATGTGAATACTTCTTAATTAGTCTAAAGCTCAATTTCACACTTGTAAATGTTAATTTGATGAAAATTGATCGCAATTAACTTGGTTAATTACATGTATTTCCCTTTAGATTTACTTACTTTCTTAATTTTAATATAGCTAGCTAGATCATGTAGATTAATGTCTCCAACAACTTTAGCTCCTTTTTACTTTTGATTTTTTAATATTTGAATTTTCTTTATTATATGCCATCTCCAATATCTATTTCCTGGTGATTTTCCCTAATCATTCTTGAGTGCTTTATCACCTTTTATTTGATACTTGTTGATTTGTCAATCTTCCTATAAGCATTGCCTTGTTACTGGTAGACCTTTATATAGTTTTAAGGATACATGGAAAAATTTCACCTCCTCATTACCTCTTGGTTCTTTATCTATCTTTTTCTTTGATTATTATTGTCTCAGGCCCTCAAGATGGTGACACTTAGTGAAATACTTATTCTCCACTTCCTTATAGGTGTCATACTCCTACATTTACTATGTATACTCTACTAGAGTGGGATGATTACATGTGTTATCATCTTTGAATTCTTATTGTACAGAAGACCTAGATACTTTTGGAATGTTTTGATGACAATAGGTTAGTGGGATTGGGATACATGGATAATTTTTTCTACTTTGATTTCCTAAAAGACTTTTGTATAATAAATTTGTTGTCTTATCAGTTTCCATTTAATTAGGATTGTGACTCTTGGTAATATCTTAGTGCTACACTTACCTAGAAGTATTTTAAAAGTTTATAAGTGTTTTAAAAGTTGTGAGTCAGTGGGCTATCACTACATGGAATTTATTTCTTTTAAGATCTAAGTGTAAAAATCATCCAAGTTTAAAATGAATATGGAGATCTAGGATGTTTGAGTCTATATAGAAAGTACAATATATATAAGTTCTAAGTAACTTGTGTATCAAAGAGAATTTTTTAATAGAATATTTGAATGTAGGAATATTTAATCACCATATCAAGGAAATTACACACTTATTAAACTCTTGAAAACCATTAATAGGTCAACTTGAGTAGAATAAATCATAAATACCTAGATATAGAGGGAAATGCAAAATATTATTAGCATGAAGGTGACTATTATTTAACTAAAAACCCAAGCATAATAATTATTATGAAATATTATCATCTTTAAGCACACACTAAACATTAATAAGTGATTCATCCACCATAATTAGGTCCATTCAGGCTAAAATGGGCCCCTACTCAAAGTTTTTTGAAAGTGGGGTATGTTGGACATAATAACATCCATCATTTATCATTAGTTTTTCCTTTAGTCATTATATATTTTAGTCTTAGCCAAACACTATGCTATAAATTATAACTCTCTCAGCCTATCTTATGACAATATCTTAGCATAAGATTCAATAAATGATAAATCCATAGGCTAATCTTATGGTTGTGAAGGTCAAACCCCATCCCTTATAATTTTAGGTAATGTACCTTTAATTTTAAGTGTCATCTCTATATCTATACTTATTTTATTATGCCCTAGACATCTCACTACTAATGTAATCACTAACTATACTATTGGGGACCCAACTCGTAGTTTTCCAATCAACACTAATGAGTCTATAACCAAAATTAGAGATATTATTCTCTATTATCCATCATACCCCACCTATCCATCCCTCAATATTCATGTCCCTCTATTGTATCCCCTCTATATTTCTCATCTCCTCCTTACACTACTAGGATCAGTATCTTCTATTATCATCATCTGTTAATATTTGCATGGCGTCATGGATCAGCTCATAAAAATTACTCAATTTTGATGATAGAAAAATAATATTATATAGCATCAACTATGCATACCATGTATCATATTCATCTAGTACCCAACATATACTTGGTGTCTCCATGGATCCTATAAGGCACCATCTTATTTATCCATGTTTTCTCTTGCAACAACTTATTGAGTTTCAATATCCCTAAGTGTACACTTTAAAGGGTTCACTATGAAAGGGGTGTATAAGAATTTGGTGATTTGTAAGAGATATTTTTTTTAATCTATAATTCCTATATCCATTCTAGCTTACTCAAACTCGATCCCCTAAGATATATCCTTTCATTTTCTACCCATAATTGTATCATGACCTATATTTCATGTTACATTATTTTGGTCTTATGTAATATTATTTGGTAATTGTCCCTTCCCTGATACATCAACCTAATCAATGTATTTATGAATGTGTTAACATAAGCTTCACAACTATATCACCTTATTTGATGTAATTTTAAGGTCAGTTAGCCCTTTTCAAATTAAATCAAGTTGGTCAATGATGTTGGCCTAAGCTTTAGTATGGATTAGGATCATTGACCATAATAAATATAAGTTACCATTTCATTACAAAGAAATTAACATTTTAATTTCAATTGGTATTATTTGCATTTATTACCTAGATTTACACTTGAGGAGTTATTAATTAATATATTATCTTGAAGGAAATATTGTCTTATGATTTCTTAAATATATTAAGAGGAGTCCTTTTATCCTAGATATTTATTTGGGATTTTATATATTTACAAAAATATCAATATATTTTAAACCAACATTAGACAAGGGGGATATTGAGGCTCGATGATTCTTTTTCAATTTAACTATATTCTAACCCTAGCTCTTTCATTTAGTACATAGAATTCGTATAATGAATATATATCTCCTTGTCTAATGTTTTTTCTATACTTATGCCTAGTGTGACTATAGGATTATTTTAAATTTACATCTTTCCATTTTATGTAGCCTATGTCTTGATTTTCATATCATGGCTCCTTACTCATTTCTATATGTTTCTAACCCTTACACTTACTTACATTACTAGTATAAAATATTATACTACCTAAAATAGAGTTATAATTAGAATTATATCATGGTGTTATTATCCTAAAGTCTTTTGAACCATTTCCTTTGACATTGTGTTCTACATGATCCTCTTGATAGGTTTTTAAATCCACTTGGTAACATGCCAAACCATTAAGTATCTTTAGCTTATATTATATTAGCCTTATCTAAGTCCATATCTTTACTATATATGATAATTGTAATTTTATCCTAACCTATTGCTTAGATTATATTAAACCCAACATGAAGTTGACCATTTCTTTCACATGTTTAGTTAATTGTACTGAATAGATCGATATAATTTTGAATTGATTTCATTTTCAAAAACTACATCCAATAGGTTGATACAACTCTATCATGATCATGCTTCCTAACCAAATATATCAAATAGATTAAGAGAATTATGTATTTGAATCTTATTTGGCCAATGGTATTGAACATATTTATATTATTCTATCTCTACATTTTTCCAAGACAGCTATATCGAATAAAGTAAATACAATTTTGAGACAACTTTCAACCTTTTAACACTAAATATATTTTCTAGATGTGATAAAGTTTTAATTTCATAATTTTTTTCTAAAAAATTCATTGATATACTAACTACATTTTTATATCTATTTGTCAATGTTTCTGTGCACAAACTGCATTGATCATCTTGATATAATTTTATACTATGTGAATAACTGCATCCATCAATGCCAATATAGTTTAACTTGTTTAATTTTAAAGGATAAACAAAGAAAAATATTTTTTAATTTTAAAAATTAATATCAAGTTTACTTATTATTTATTTCAATTTTTTTAATTTTTAAAATTCATTTTTTGTATTCATTTTTTAACTTAATTTTCTATTTTGTTTAGATTTCCTTAGAAACTATGTGTTAATAGTTTTCAAACTACTTATCTACTAGAATGAAGGGATACATGGTGTTATATTTATGTACATAATGGCATGAGGGTAATTCCTTAATATTCATAGCAATACTACAAATATAAACAATTATTTTAGTTTCCATATGCCTCATGATATATCATAAATGCCTATGTTTCCCATTTTATTAAACCTTAGGAAGCTATCCATCCATCTAATTTTGTGGTGCAATAATAAACAATTAGCCCTAGGAAGTCACTCTCAACTACCTTGAAATGATTTTATTGGGTTATAGGTATGGTTATACCTTTGTATTTAGTATTATGAAACATCAAGGTAACACTATCTAATGAACAACCATCTGTAATAGGATTCACTATTAGTCACATCCTTTTATCATAAGTACATGATCTTTTTTTAATAAAAATAGTTACCGAATATAATTGTATTGTAATTAATATTTTTTATATTACATTTTGTATTATATAATACATCAACTAACATTGATATAGTCTTGTTGTCTATTTTGTAATTACATCACCTAGCATCAATACAGTTACTTATGTGTGAACTACATCGATTAATTTGATACAATTCCCTATGTATGTATCCCTAATTATATTGAATACCTTGATATGGTATATTTATTATTATCTTCATTATTTTAAGACCTAATCCATAAAATACATTACTATAATTTAATTTAATTATATTTATTTTTATGAGACTTGACTACATCAAACAATCTTGTACAATCTACTTATTTGTAACTTCACTTTCTTATAAGACTACATCACATAGTTCTATATTATCTATTTATCATCTTCTTCTAAATTAGATCAAAAAACTTTATATAGTTTTATCTTGCTCTTAAAATAGCATTAGGTTTACTACTATAGTGTATTTTCTATAGCTTTACCATATTGGTCATCCCAACTTACTTTATACCTTTATTTTACATGTTACAATATATTTTATCCTATTCCAAACATGAACCCAACAAGATCTAATGGATTTGACCAATTATTGTAAAATGTCTAAGTATTTGTTTACTTATACTTTCATAAAAAAACAATATTTAAAAAATATCCATGTGGCCACTTTAAATAAAAATTATGGTCCACCCACATATCTTGATCCACTTAACTATCCTCCACACATCCATATTATAGAGGATGAGAGTTATCTTGAGTATACTATTGAAATGATTATTTTAATTAATTATCATATAGAACATAGGGGAAATGATACTATATTGATCTATAATCTTATGATGGGACCTCACCTAAGATTTCACCCTTCATCTACATATAAATTTTCTATATTATTTAGTGTAAGTCAATATACAAGTTCTCCCCTTCCTTTTGCCTTCCTCCACCATGCCTAGTATTGCTACTAACATGGTGGGTCATTCTCTTATTTTTCCTACTTAGAGTTCCCATATTAAAACTCATGTTAATTTTACCACTAATACATATCACTCTACCTATTCTATCTAAAAATATCTCAATACTAATCAAATATTATTGTAATCCATGAATCAAATGGATACTTTGAAAACTAACAATGCCAATCAAATGATAAAAATGTAGAGTCAAGTCTTAGGATTTAATAATAATCCTCAATAAAACTTAATGGGGAGTTTAAAACTCAAATTACACCCACCTTAAATATGCACATGGTAATCTCAGTCTAAAACCCCCACTTCTTAACAAAGCATTAGATCAAGAATTTTAGACTAAGGACCTTATTGAACATATCCTATCTCACTTCATTAAAAAAAAATAGGTAGAACCCAAAAATCTCAAAATATTCATTAATAATTATAAATTATTATATAAAAATGTTGGATGAAACATTCTAAAATACAACCTCTTCCACTTGTTTACTAACACTCTCGATTTTAAACTTCAATATCAAGTTAGGACTCTCTCTCCAAAATATTTTGAATAAGCACCTAATTAAGCTTAGACTCAAGACATACTCATAATATTATTTTAGACTTCCCAACCTACATTAGTAACTCACATGATTATAAAGTTTTAAAATAAGCATGCTACCAACGATGGTGTTATAAACACTTATGCTTCCATACACACAATCCATGCCATTCTTCCCAGTGGTTACAATGAAGTCACTTTATCTAAACCTGGGAAGTACCTTATATCCTCCTCCATTTTATTTACATATGTGAACAATTTTGATGTTCGTAATCCTATTTCCCTATTTGAAATTTAAAAATTTATTCCTAAACCTTCAACTAGAATACTTGAACCTTCTTGCCCCACAAAAAAATTGTATGATCCCCAAGTTTTTTGTTATTATCATGAAAGTTGAGGACATTCCAATGATACATGTAGGAAATTTAGTAAATTTTATATTAGATATATCCTTGGTACCAACTTTGATCATGAAACTATGATCTATGAACCTTAATAAGCGTATGACAAGGTTTCTAAATCCCATGATTCCAAAGTTAATCATTATTCTCTCAACTAGGATAATGATCACAATTGCATATAAAAACATCCACTTCCAAACCATAAAACTACTACTCAACCTTATACATATAATGTTATGGAGGCTTTAGTTTATCTTCACTATAATACCAATGATGAAAATGTAGTCAAAATGAACAACATGAGACATGTGGTATCTTAAATTAATCCTTTCCACATTATACATATACTCATATTTATATTTATATAACTAGTCAAGACACATACCAATATCATTTACAAAATGTTCAATATACATAAATCACTACCCACATAGCTCTTATGACTGCATTAACCATATCAATAGTCACCTTTTTTAATAATGATATTAAATGTATCAAATTTTTTAATACACTCTGATAATTCCCCTACCACTATATCAACCATTATGATATAATTCATTATTTATCATCCCTCTTTTTTTACATCAATTAGCTCAATATGATAACCAATTCCTAGACTCAAACAAACTACATCAACTAATGGAAATAATTTTTTAGATACCACATAAATGAAATTAATGCAATACTATACCATTATTTCATCCTAGACTATTGCATCAACTCAATTGATGGAGGTTATTCTAGTTCTTTTGTGAAATAAACTAAATTGATCAACTCAAAGAATTTTGTTTATTATGACTAAACTACATCAACTATCTTGATTAAGTTTGTTGTTCCTAACCAAACTACATTGTTTGGGTCAAAAATATATAGTTTTATTTATCCTCACTCTAATTTTACTTTACATCCTCCTTTGGTTGATTTGATTCAACATGATTTATCTTTATAAGGGTTTATGGACTTTAATCTATAGGTTGTTAAAGGGTATGACTACAATAAAAAAATCTAATAATTTGTGCAAGACTTTACCTAATTTAATATTTCTAAAAAAATTAATGAATGACAAAATTAAGTACTTATCTATAAACTAACTGAGATAAATGATCTGGAGGTTGAAAATTAGTGTGGAAGTAGACATAAGTGTCACAAAAAGGGTCCAAGTGCTAAAAACCCGCATGGATGGTAGCATTTTACCTTATATTATAACATGAGGTGATAATGTCCTAATGTTATCTCTAATCTCCATTGTGTAAAAATCTATTTAATCTTATAGGTGCACCTCTAATTGAGTCTGACTTGCATGTACCTATCTAGATGAGCTTTGATTCACTATTTGTGCACTATTTTGAGATAATTGAGGAGCAAACCCTTGACCTCCATGTTATTAGGGTATTTCTGTGGCACAATAAAAAAAGTGTGATGTTATCTAGGTAGGGTAGACATCTTTAACACCTTAATATGTTGAGATTTTCCTATATTCCAATATTTTGAGGAGGGATCAAGCTTGATGTAGTTCTCCCACCTAAGTGCTTAGTGTAAGTGCAAGTGAATGCTAGTATGAGTTTTGACTTAAGTGATTTTAATGGAAAGTTACATTTTAAATTTGAGTATTCTATATTTGGGATGGATGTAGATTACTTTATGGATAAGTAGGAAAGAATAGGTATTAATAACATTGACTGCACACAACTTATTCTAAACTTTTTTGTCTATTTTACATCTGATTTCCATCTAGTTGATAAATATCTAAAGTTCATGTTTTTTTACTAATTTTATGCTTGTGAAGATTGTTAAATATGTCTAGGCCAAGGACAATAATTTAAAATATATCTATTGGGATTTAATATTTGTCAAAGGACAATAGCACTAATATTTTGATGCTAATATGGGGTGCTAGTGTCCAAAGTACAATGCTAGTGTCCAAGTGGCAAAACCTAAGGCATTAGAGGCCTATATCCCTAGAATAAGGTTTAGGACTTATTTTTAAATGTCTAGGGATATGTAAGGCACACATAAAAGTTAGATAAGTTTTAACAAAGGATTTACTATAGGTCTAAGACTAATCTAGGGATGGGTTATCTCAAGTGACACTCACTACTCTCAAGTGACATTTTATATGACTACATTCAACCCATTTTATTTTAAAAATGTAACACAATGAAATGAATAGGATAAAGGAAAAATAAGTGTATCTAGAATTACCTGTGAGGCAAATCCTATCAATTTGGGTCTGAGTGTGCCAAGTGTGCTCTATTGTGTATCCTAAAAATAAAACATTGAATAATAAGTCTTTACTTAAGAGATATCAAAATCAAAGATAAAATTGAGTACAGAGATAAGAGAGATGAAAGTAAAAAATACACATCATTAGGTATATGAGCCAATACAAAAACTTTGTGACATCTTATGTGTGTATAAATAGTGATCAAATGGTGAATAACTTGGACTAGGATAATGGCTTGATCAATCCCTATTTTTGGGTGGCTAAATAGCTCAATCTAGTTTTGACTCTATCATTACCCACCCTTATTTTATGGATTATAAACTATCAATAAATTGTATTTGACTAATGGCTTGTTGAAACCTCCTATGTATGTGGATTTATAGCTCAAGGAGGATATGATCCCATCATTTCCTACCCATGTGTAGTAGATGCACCTATAACTAAAACTATGCAATGTAATTATAATTATGTATGATGGCTTGATCTCTATGACACACCCATGTGAATGTCCATTCTTTTGAGGAGAGTTATTGTAAATTTGCAATAAATGTCCTCAAAATAAAATATTTTCATGATGTATTTTAGGTTTAAAACATATTATATCTTTTTAATAAAACATATAATGTGTATATATGACATCAAAATGTAAGATAATCTAAGCACACATTAGTATTGTACAATGTATGTTATATCTAGCATTCAAAAGGTTTTCGTTATTGATATGATAATGTAATCATGTGTATGAACTTCATAATTTGGTAAATAATCTATGTAAACTACCTAGGGGTATGGGGCATGATGTCCATCAAGGCACCCAAGGAGTAAGGGGAGATGCATGAGAGAACTCATGGCATCTAAGACTGGGTGTAATGTAACAATAAAGAGATAAGTGCATGGCCATGATTCATCTATATAACACACATGAGGAATGAAAATTAGGCCAAGGGAGATAATACAAGGGGTATGTACACATGTCACTAAATCAAAAAAATTAATACATTTAAGGACATGTTCAAATTTCCACAAACATAAATAATAATCAATTTGGATTAGATAAAAATGAAAGTATATGTTTAAATGTTTTCATACACAATAAAAAAGGTACGTACAAGGACATAGGACCATTTTAAATACACACAATGAAAGGCATTGACATAGAGCCATTTAACAATGCAATATTCAAATGCCCTAAAATAGATGTAGAATCAAAGAGACACAATCAAGTTTAAACTAGTAAATCTAGAAATATAAGTAATCAAGAACACATGGTACAAATCTATATAAAAGTAAAGATGTACATAAAATGATTCTATATTAGTTGTCAAAAAAAATAAAATAATATGTGATGATCAATATCAAGGTATAAAAAATGCTACATCTCTGATATAAAGTATAGAAATATGTAACCTGGCAAAAAAAATCTATTTAATATAATTCCCACAATGGTTGAGTGTATCGATGATGATTCTGTGTATGTGCGCAAAGTGGGTAAATAGTAAAAAATCTAGATATATGTGCTAGACATGAGTCCTATAAGAATGTGACAACACATAAAAAGAATAAGTGAAGCATGTATGTATGATAAAAATTACTATACTAAGATATTTATCATATGTAGTACCTAGCAAGTATAAATAATGTAAACATGGATATGAAAACAATCTAATAAACTTTATGGTCTAATAAATATGTGAATGTTTTTTATTTTAAACATATTATATCATTTTTTTATTTTTTGAGTATATAATATATGTACAGACAATCATGAAAATGAAACTATATATAAGGAAAAAGTTAAGAGGAGAGATACTACTAACCGATGAGTCTTGTAAGATACACACAATATATGGGTCCTATATCAAATAGAGGGATAGTGATCATGTGTGTTATGTGATGATGTATTTGGGATACAAGAACTAGATTCACTAAGTTATTTTTAGCTAAAACTACATATGGAGTAGACTTATGAATTTGACAAGCTGAATTAACTAGCCTGTGAACTATAAGGCTGTAAATTTGTGAAGTTGACTAAACTAGACTATGAGTTCTAATGTTCTTAAGGACCCATATAGTAGGATAAATTATAGCTAGAGTGGGTGCTATATTCTATAATATGGATATGTGTGGTGGTGGAGAGAGGGGCCCTCTAGAATCCACAACATGTCCCTGATGTAGGGATCTTTTTAATAAATGTCTC
The DNA here is from genome assembly GCA_037957365.1 of Torreya grandis. Taxonomy (NCBI): domain Eukaryota; kingdom Viridiplantae; phylum Streptophyta; class Pinopsida; order Cupressales; family Taxaceae; genus Torreya; species Torreya grandis. The sequence goes on along the minus strand of JARHVA010003473.1, from coordinate 1,259,719 downwards.
TATAAGAGAGTATGCATACATAGTTCTACTATAGGAGTAGATCTCACCTAAACTGGTGGCTCAACTATTATCAGTTGTGTGTTAATAGACTCTATGTGATAAACAAAAATTGGTTTCTACTATATAACTAGCTATGGAATAGGTAAAAGATACTCATATAGAAAGACCTCAAATGTAACAACCTAATTAACATGTATATATCTAAGACATTTATGTATGGTAGATGAACTGGCTTGAAGCTCTTATATCTAAGGCCTACCCAATAAAATGTCAATGATGACACTCTAAATAGGATGATTATCAATGTAGGCTCATACAAATAATGCATATAAATTTTTTTCATCTTAAACTATCTTGTGTTATGAAAAAGTGATAAGAGGTCTAGATGTTAATGTAGTATGATACACTCTAATGATATTATTTAGAGAGTGTGTGCATCATTTTATTATAATAAGATGCTAGTGGTGGATGTGCCTAATAAGTATAGTGAACTCCTAAAGAGCTTGTTGTCTCATTAGTTATATATTATGGAAATAGACCTAAAAATATTTTCAATACTTTTGATTCTATTTATTGTGGTTTATTATCCTTTGTAAAAGTGTCAAGATCAATGATATTATATTATATAACCTCTTATATGTTATGTCTCAAGCTAATGCATCTATTTATAGTATGGTTTGGTTCTTTATGATAGTTGCATAATGCATTAAAACCATATTTATTTGGAAGAGTCCTAGTTGTATCATCCTCTTTGATGGGAGGGAGAGATATGCCATTACATTCTGAGAGCTGTTATAGAACACATGTTGGAGACTAAGTAATAGTTGTGAAAGGTATCCTTAGACGATCTAATAAAACTAAGAATGGAGGTGAAACTGAAGCTGCATTAACTATCATTTTTGAATCATTTGTGTTATCATTGGCTTTTGCCTTGTAAGGAGGATTATTAAAAATCTTAGTAATTAAATCTAATCTAGATATGTACTTTATTTTCCCAAGGATAAAATACTGACTTCCTTTTATTTCACTATATGACAAAGATATGTGAATAATGAAAACTTATTGAATACGATAGTTTCATGAAATGTCTATAACAAACTTTGATTCAACATGTATTAGAGTTCTCTATCTACCATTAGGATACTCATCTTTGCTAATATAGTTTTATATCATAAGACATATTTAAATATTGACTCATTGGATTTTTTTATTTGTAACACTTTTGCATAGGAAACCTTATCACTGATGTCAATTGAAAAGTGTGCCAAAAACATATATGTCAATGGATTGAATGTTATGATGGACTGATTAAAAAGGTTATAAAACCATTGTAATGTATAATCCTTTAAACTATGAGAGAAAACTTAGTAAGGATCTAATAATTAGACACATAGTCTAAGCATGGTGCATGTAAGGTTCATATATGATGCTCCAGGTCACCCTTACCATCATACAAAGTAAGCTTGGGTGACACAAATATGGATGGCAAAGAATTTTCCTCTATATGTTGTGCTAAAGGTGTATGTAAAATAACATGGGAATCCAAGGCATGAAATGGCCTTATATCACCTTGTTGAATGTGTAACACCTTAGCTCACAGTTCAAGGATCTCATGCATAATGGATTTTATATTTATAGAGGAGGAACTAGTCATAGGATGTGTTTTCATTATTGATGTTTTTTGAGTTAAAATAGTTTGTTGTACATTATTAGTTTCCCCAAAAGTAGATCTAATAATATTGGCATCTGAGGGGTAGAATATTGACAATTATTAAATTTGTGAATCTCTTAATGGAAAATATTGATAAGGTTGTCTTGCATATATAAATGTTTAGAGATGAAATATTTAATATGTCTCTTCTCGATCTCATTTAGTTAGTTATTGAATTCTGCCATTTTAGGTTTAAAAGTAGGAAAACAAAATATTATATATTTTGAACCTTTTAATAATTTAATCTATTAAATATTGCCAAAATAAAATAATAAATTAGATCAAAAATTTTGTAATTAAATTATGATCATAAAAAATAAAAGGACACAAATCCTAATAGCATTTAGGTCTAGGGTTTGGGAAATATTAGAAGTAAGCTGGGTTCACTAAATGATTTAATTTTTTAAGGTTTTATGGATTTTAATCCCTAAGTTATTAAAGGGCATGAATATTGAAAATCAGGTTAGAAATATGTAATAAATATAGGCACTAATTTTTTCAAGAATTTATCTAATATGATATTTATAAAAATTGAAATTAATGACATAAATATGTACTTATCTAAAAACTGATTGAGATGGATGATCTAGAGGCTAAAACCTAGTGTGAAAGTAGATCAGAGTGTTTCAAATAGGGTTTAGGTGTTATAAACCCTCATCAATATTAGAATCATACCTTAGTAGCATAGGATTATAATATCCCACTTTTGGTGCTAATGCTCTCTATACAAATATATATCTAATATTTTGGGTGCACCTCTAAGTGAGTCTAACTTGCTTGTACCTATGTGAATGAGATATGATTCACTATATATGAACTATTTTGAGATAATTTATGAGAAAACCCTAGACCTCCATTTTTTTATGGTATTTAAGTGGCAAAAGTAGAAAACATGTGATGTTATCTTGGTAAGCTAGTCATCCTCAACACCCTAGTATTTTTAGATTTTTCTACATAAAAATAGTCCAAGGAGGGATCACTCTTAATGTAGCTCTCCTATCTAATTTCTTGGTTCAAGTGCAAGTGAATTCTAGTATGATTATCAATTTGAGTGATTTAAATGGGGCTTAATGTTGAAAATATGTGTATTTTTAGACTTGGGATCATTGTAGATGACTATGGGTAGAAGTATGACAGAATAGGAATTAACAACCTTGATTCTATATAACATGTTCTAAGCGTGTTTGTGGATTTTGAATTTGATATCCATGTAGTGGATAAAAGGATAAAAGTTATGTATTTGTACTGATCTGGTGCTTTTTAGAGTGTTAAATATGTCTAGGCTAACCCTAGGTGTATTTGGAGATAAAAATATATTTATTGGGGTTAAATTAAAGAAAGGAAAAGAGTACTAAAATTAAGACACTAATATGGAGTGTGAGTTTCCAAAATATGGCACTATTGTCCATATGGTAGAATCTAAACCACTAGGGGTCTAGATCCTAAGGGAGGGTGTGGAAGTAATATTGATATGTCTATGGATGTGTAATGCCTACACAAAGTATGGATAAGTATCAAAATAGGACCTAAGTTAGGTCTAGATCTAAGCTAAGGATGTGTTGTCTCAAGTGACACTTATATGATTACACAACATTACACACCTTTATCTTAGTCTAGTTCACGTCCTTTAGGATTTTATGGGTGTAATCCCATTATAGAACTCTCTTGACTCTTGTATCAAATTCCCTTCGTTGAACTCTCTTGACTCCCATCTCATATTCCATTCCTTCAAATAATTATAACCCCCATCATCATCAAAATATATTGATATATATTATATTTGAATTGAACATCCCTTAACCTCCACATTCTAATCAAGAATCTAGATTTACTAGGACTAAGGATAGTATCCTTAAACACTATTAATGAATGTTCATTCAAGTTGATGAAACTTTGGATGCCTCTCTCTCACTTAAATCTCCTAATACTTCCATAATCCTAGATGAAATATTACTTCATGCATATTATCCTTGTTCATTAATTAGTTTCCAAGTTAGTGACATTTAGTTCAAATGTGACTTAATTATAAAAGGGTCAAGTACTTGTGTTGCCTCCCTTGATTTCTTTAAAACTATTGGGTACGCTTAATGTAATCTTAAATTTACTAAAAGCACATGCCAAGGATATAATAAAATATAAATGCCTACTATTAATAATATTTATCTCCTATCATGGTCCCTCCCATCATCGTTATAATTAAGTTCATGATTTTTAAATTTCTACTATCTTATAACATTTTACTTGGTTGATCATGGACATATTACATGATATCCATCACCTATTCCACACATCAGTGTGTCAAGTTTCCACACAACATTGATATATACAACATTCAAGGTTATAATAAATATTGTAAATTTGAACAATTCCAATTAATTTTTTTTTTTTAAATACCCACCCTTGAGCCTTTGACTAGCATCCCCTTTCATGAATATTGACATTTTAATTATCCTATCAATTATAACTAATGTTATAATGGTCACCCCAAGCTTGGTGGTAACATACCACCTAACCTATTAAAATATACTCACGTACTAATCTAGTCACTATTGAGCCTATTTGGAGTATACTCCTTGATCATTCCAAGATAAAACCATAGTAGTTCATTAGATTTTTTTATCATTCAATTATCCTTCCTTCCTATTAACATGATCATAGGAAATTGGTATTAATTATAATTTAGCATATAAGATAAAATAAATGCAATGGTGTCAAAAAGGAGTCAAAAAGTCACAAGAGAATAAGAGTGAAACAAGAAGATGAAAACACTTTATAGACATATGTAAAAAGAAGGCAAAAGGCATGCCACTATTTTAATGATATTTGTATTCCATGTGTTAACCAATAGTAATCTTGATTAGTTTATTTTTATGAATTATTCATTTATTTATCATCAATTTTTGTAGCTTTCAATGTTATTGGTTAGCTTTTAATGTGTTATTATTCTTTCTATCTAAACTACAACTAACAATGATGTGGCTACTCATAATTTGAGCTAGGTCAAAGTTTATACAATGTATAAATTAAAAAAAGGAATGTGACACAATCTTTTGTGTCCATATTAGGTTTTACATTAAGTAAAATGGATCTATGCTTTTACAAAGAGTTAGGCCTTTGATGAATGTGATTGTCACAAAGGTGTTATGCAATAGTGCATGATACAACAAGAGGAGTTGGATGAGCATTTATCTTACATATATGAAACCTTGAATATTAAATTTTAGGATCACAAAATTTATGAAAAGGCTTCAAAATATTGAAATGTTCTTGAGAAATGAGATGAAGATGTTACATCTAAGTAGAAAGCTTATTTGTCATGACTGTAAGAGCAAAAAGAGAGCTAGATTTTCATTTCCTAAACGTTATTGTGAACAAATTTCATTTTGTGGTATTTGTATTCCACCAAAATATATAGTATATAAAACCTAAGATATCAATATGGATTTATTTTTGGTGTAGTTCATATCAATTAATCAAGATTGTATACAATATGTTTTTATGTGTTTCCTTGTTTGCATCATTGATATTTTTGATTTATGGAGCTATCATATTTGTACTAATAGATTTTTCTATGATATACAAAGGTTGATGAGGATTGTAATTGTATTTGGAGCATAAATTTCAAATTATTAATATTGATTCATAGAGTGGATTTGATGAGTATAGTTTAGAAGGTAACTTTAGAAAAAAATGTTTGCATTGTGTGATCAACTCGATTCATGACCTAGACAAAATAAGCTATAGGTTCTTCTATGTGGTTGTTTTTAGGTTATTATTCATAAATTAGGGCACTTGAATATCTATGTATTGTGTAATTTTCCATGTATATGCATGGATTATTTGTATCTGGATCCTCAATTTTATGTTATCACTATTAATGTGGTTGGTAATGTTTTTAGAGAATTAGATATAGTGAGCATAATGGTTAATAAATATTATATTTTATGATTTGGAGATATAGTTTACATTGATAAATATCATGAGAATTAATTGATAGGTATATAAATCAATTATGCAATGGATTATTATGAGCAAATTCAATCATTTTTAAAAGTTTCAAGAGCTCTTCAAATAGCTTCTCTATATTTATAAAATAATGCCTTTTAGGGATGACATGTGGTAATTTAATGTTAAGTAAGAAGTTTGTAATTTAAAAAAAAGTCAAGATGACCATGAAAATTGACATATGGCTTTAATTTTAATAATAATAATTCATGAGATGGTAGATATAGTAATAATTATTGTATTTAATTATCTACCTATTTGTAATTCAGACCAAGAGTATATGAACTAACATAGTGAGGGTTTGAATACATTAGAGAGAGTATTAATATAACCAATGAGGAATTCATGAAGGCCAATACAAGATGTTCAAGTATTTTATCATAACTTCACCATAATAGCTTATTAGGGTTGGCCTTAATTATAGAATTACAATATCCATGGTCAGATCTTATATGTTACCTTTCATCTTAGCGTATGGATTTAAATCTTCTTGATTGTTTTATCTATGCTTGTCTCAAAGCATTAAATTAGATGTAGATTGAAAGTTCTTTTATAATATTTTAAAATTGGATATTTATTTGAGGTTTTAGATAAATTTAGAGTATAAGAGAGATGAGTTAAAACATGAGAGGTTGAGGAATTAGTTAGTTATAGAGGATCATGGAAACGTTACATGAGAGGATGATGGTATATGTATAAGAGATTTGAAAATTATGGTTGAGACTAATTAGAGAGAAAGGGATTAGAGTAGTTAGATATCTATTCTAAAATGCATTGTAATAGAAAACAATTATAAACACTTAATTCAATAACGCCTTTATTTAAATTTCTCAAGTCGAGACACCTATTTTAGTCTAGGTGAGTGTTAGAATGGGAATAAGGAATTTTGATTTATTACAATTTCGAATAAAAAGGAAAATAAATGTAATGGTGTGAAAAAGGATTAAAATATTCATGGGAGAAGAATAGTACAACAAGAACATGAGAATACTTAATAGGTATATGCAAGGATAAGGCAAAAGTTATGCCATTGTTTTAGTAAGATCTATATTCCATGATTTCGCTAGAATTCATACTAGTTAGTTTATTATTATTATTCCTTATTAATTTATTTTTTCTCAATGTTTTGAGATTTATATTTTATTGGTTAGATTTTAATCTATTATTATTGTTACTCCTATCAAAATTATAGATACACTCTTAATATGTCAGCTACACTATTCCAACCCACACCAAGGAAGTATCCTTGAAACATAGATATATTACATAGTCATGAACTTAATATTATATGTTTTGATGATGATGACATATTTGATGAGGTTTTATCTAGGTTTCAATATGGATCCCCACTTATATGTTGGGAAGACGAGTCATACAAATAGTTTCGCAAGATATCTGGTAATTATGAAAAGTATTATCAAACATACCAGTGATTTTTAGCATAGTAATATTCACAAGGATCAGTTATTGTAATTGATAGTTGACCTCCATAGTCTATGTGCCCTTTTTTTTCATGACACAACCATGTATAATTTGACCCACTACCAACCCGTTCAACAATACATTAATCTATTTCATCCTAAATCAATCCAACTCTCTAACAATTAAAACCTATCACCTCCAAATATATCTTTAGAGTATATCACCAAGCATGAAGAATTATATTGTATTTCACATCATTGTGATACATACCATATATATATATATATACATATATATATATATATATATATATACATATATATATATATATATACATATATATATATATATATATAGACTAATTTAACAATAGTTTTGTAATTTTTAAAGGCCTAAACCTTCACCTTCTCAAATGTTTAATGATTCTAGACAAAAACTAGCGTTAATTCCTTACATTGATTATCCTTTAATGGAGGAACCATTTCCTCCTTATAATTATAATACTCTTACATTACACATAGATCTTATCTGTCAGGTAGTACTTTGATGACTCTATGAGAAGATAAATTAGAATATGATGAGAGATAGGTTTCATTTACAACACCAAAAATGTGATGTTATTGATGATGTATGTATAAATATATACAAACATTTATGATCACATATATGTGTCATATCGTATTATTTTTCACATTGTCATGTGAGTGGAAATGACATTTAAAATTCATTATATTATTTATGATGCCTTGTTGTATATATCCTAGTTCTATTATTATTCTATTTAATATCAATACTTTTTTATTTTTTGAATAATGATATCTTATCTATATTCTTTTACCTTTTAATGATTATTTGACACTTATTTTTAGCCTTTGTTTCTATGTTAGAGCTTAGATATCTCCTTCAAGATTTATTTATAAATTTACTACCTTCATCCATTTCATATTATTTAATGAACATTTATGTTCCCCTTATTCTTTAGACGATTAATAATTTAATTTTGTGTTTATGTTATATTTTTTATAAGTTAATACAACTTATTAGTGACATGTATATCATATCATAAACACTACCCTTTTATACCACCACTTCAACTCCTTGTGATCAACTATAAATTAACATCACTATATCACTTATTAAATAAAATGATCTATCATTATCCCAATGAATTTCTTATTTTTATTTCATTTGAATCAAATCTATGTTAGTTTTGAGGTTTCACATTACTTGTGGGAAAGACTAGGAATCTTTAGACACCATGGTACTTAGGTTCCACCCTCTATTGGCCAAGTGTAACATTTCATGTGTTTGATTACTGATTTCACTCATTATTGTTTTTATGAATCCTTATGGAGGAAGAGTATAAAAAATATACCAGATATTAAAGCCATATCATATAAGATAAAGGAAATTATTAAAAGGAAAAGATAGTCTTAAAATTAAAATAAAACTAAAACTATGATTTTTGTTTAATGCATCTCCTATCTTAGTCAAAACTCAAACTCCATAGTTGGCCTCATGATAAAACTGAGGACCACTAGGGTGTGTTAGGTTGGTAGATTATGATAGTTGGTCTCATTATCTCATATTATCTAATGTCATCCAATTTATCACACAAGTGTGTAGTCTTTACAGTAGACTAATAACTCTATAAGGGGTCCTAATAAATGGGAAACACATTTTGAAAAGGTAGGACCATTTTAAATTCATCTATATAACCTTCATGGGATAATATATGTACTAAACTTATTAACCCAAACTACGTGTTCACTAGTCAAAGTATCTTAAGTCCTTGATTTCACCAATTCTTAAGTGCTTACTCATATATTTTGTATGTCTCATTTTTGCTAAGGATTTATGCCTCAACCATGTGGCACCTCACATTCCTTATCTACATCAAATTATTCCCACTATCTACTCATTGGATATTACTTTTGGTTGATCACATCCTTGATCACATTTTCCTTCTTATGCATCTTAAGATTATTTTTTTGAGTTACATCATAATAACTTGGATATGACCAATTTTTCCTCATGAACCCATAATTAAATCAACTCTCCATACCATCTCATTTTCCTAGTCATGAAATTAGAATGTTTATACCCATCTATCTTATGTACTAGTGCAAGCACTAAGTTTTAGTTCAATATTCATTTTCATTCACTCTTGCTTGACTATGCATGTTAATATTTGTGTGATTCCTTATTAATTCATTTCCATTTTACTTATTCACATCTTTTTTTTCATTTGACTTACATTTTCATAGCATTTTACATCTCATATTCTATGGTGTGTTCTACATTTACGTTTTTTTGTATTTTACATTTATTATTCTTGATCCTTTTATATTATTTTCATTCTTTTTTACCATGCATTTGCTCATACTTGATAGAAAATATTAACACATACATCATAAAAAATATTTTTTTTCCATAATAATATTAACTCATAAACATGTGATATAAACAATACATCCATATATAACATAACATGATTTAGATAATAAATTTATATCTAAATAAATATTTCATCAATTTTATACATCATGATACAAAATTATACAATAGAGTACAAAATTAACTTTAAAGTTGTGGTCTGCCCTATCCATTAGGTGTCATATGTGCCACACTACTCATAAAGGCCTATCTCTAATGTCCTCTCTAAATAACCCTCCGTAGAGTCTACATCCATGATTTCAATACCTATATTTATCCTTGCAAATTGGCCACATGTGCCTATACTCTCACTAGTTGCTCTATCATGACCATATCTATATCTCTCTCATGACCATATCTATATATCTCTCATGAGACAATATATACCATGCCTAAATCTTTCATATCCAACTCCCATCTTAATGAATCCTATGATCCATTTGATGCCCATATAAATATCTCTTGGAAAGCCTTACAACTAATATGAACCAACCTACATATGGAAAAGTAGAATGTACAAGAGGATATATAATTTTTGTAGTATTGTGTTATGGAAACATATCATCTAAAATATCATGATGATAATCTTACACCATGGTCCTCCATTGTGCCTCTTGTATTTTGGCATCTCTAAAATTATAACCAAAATGGCATCATATATCACATATATCCCAATTTATAAATATCATACATATATCACTAACATCTGGCATAAATATCTATACATAAAATAAATCAATGTAATCAAAATACACATTTATTCACCCATAATAGTATCATCTAGAATGATAAGGTGTATTAATACATATTACATCCATTCATTTTCTATTATATCATCCATGCTATAGGAATAAACAACCCTTACACTTCATGATATCAACCATGCTATAAAATATCGACCATCTCGAGTATGTTTTATATGGCATTGACCACATAATGAATAACATCATCCAGGATAATTATTATATGCCATAGACCATGTTATATGACATCAACCATATTATCCATTTTCATATTGCATCATCCATTCCATATAGCATCAATCAACAAACTCCTCAACTATATCAACTAATTTATATGGTATTAGCCATGAATTTTCCTAAGTATTTTTAAATTACATTGGCTTGTCCAATATCATTAAAATAACATTTCTATTTTTCCCTTGGCCATAATAAATTCCCTTAGCCTCATTTTTGAATTTTTTATCCTCTACCCATTACTCATCCAATTTTATACTCTCATCTTATATGTTTTGGGAGAAATTATGTTACATGGATTTGTCTCAGCTCTTACTTTCCTAATCTAGTTCATTTTAAATCTAAAATTCTTAAAATTAACAATTTAATACCTATATAATATAAACCATAGCTAAAATGTGCCCACCATTTCATTCATCTCTTTTTTTTTGGACCATCATCTCTAGAATTACTAGATTTAGATACATATATCTCTTTTTTCCAAAAATAGTAAATGTACAAATGAATAACTTTTCACCCTTTTATAATTTCAAATTCTTGAGATTTCAATTATTCACTAATTGATTATTTATTTTTCTTATGTATATATTTTCATAAGTCATTTTAGTGAACTTAAATAATGCGTAAAATCATGGTGAGATAGTGAAATTTTCAATTCTAATATAATATTTTTTGTAAAAGTTTTGAATTTTATCTGATTTTTTAGGTACTCCTATTTGTTCTACACATGAGGTGTCTCTCATCTAATACACATGCAATTTATTTTCCAAAAAAAGTTAAGTGAATGTATATAGTTAAAATTTATTTTATTTTCCAAATTTTAATTCATTTAATTATTGTGTTACTATATTATTTCCCTAAGCACCATCCCATATTACACTATTGCGATAGGTGATGAGATTTGAATAGAGCATATGTATACATGTAATATATTTTTTTAAATAATTTACTAAAATTTTTATAATGTATAAAACTTTTGAGTTTTAAAATCCATAAGTGGACACATAAAAGGGTGCATTGAGAAAGGGGTGGGTAGATCTTTGGTGTGTTTTGAGAGATATTGTTTTGTCTATAATTCTTACATCCATTATAGCTCGTTAGACTTGATCCCCTAAGATATCGCATTCCATATTATACCATAAAAATATATCAAGAACAATATTTAATAATAAATTATATTTATTTCAATGTATTATTATTTATTATTTGTCCTTTCCCTACTTCATTGACTTAATTGATGAAATTCTAAACATGTCAGTATAACCTTCACAATTATATCGACTAGACCATTAAGGTAATTATAACCATTTCAAAATAAATAGATTTGGCCAATGGGGTTATCCTTACTTTTGGGATGGATTAGGATCATTGAACACTATAAATAAATGTTACCATTTCACTCCAATAAGAGGAACATTTTCTTTTGATTTCTATTTATCACAATTTTTCCCTAGATCTACACTTGGAAGAGTTATTGCTTAGGATATTATCTTGAAGTAAAGATTTTCTTTTGGAGTATTGGATGAATTAAGATGAATAATTTTATCCTATATATTGATTTATCCTTTAATATCCTTACAACCACAACAATATCTTGTAAATCACCATTGGCTAAGAAGGAGATTGAGGCTCAACATGTCCTCTTTAAGGTAAGTATATTCTAAACCT